>LR754741.1:20384-33768 GCA_902729485.2 Mus minutoides | reverse complement strand
GGGTATCTTGCTGATGTTTAAACTAGCCAATCATGTGAAACCGCGCCAACTTTCCCAACCCCCCTACCCCATTGTTATAAAAGCTCCTGATTTTCGAGCCACGAGGTCGACCCCCCTGTCCCCTGCGTGGGATACGGGTCGTCCCGGAGCTCCGATTAAAAATCCTCATGCTTTTTGCATCAAGACAGGTCTCGTGATTTGTGGGGTGCACGAACAACCCGTGTTTGAAATAGGGGTATTTCTGGTTGGATCTTACAGTGTCAGCTGCCTGCCAGCTGCTGGTCTGAGTTTTAGCCAGGGCTCTCTGTGAGAACTCAGTTCTCTTGGCATCTACACAAGTGTCTAGACTGGAGAGTGCCAGTCTCAGGCAGCCAGGCATCTGGTTCAGTGGGAGGAGGCACCCACTGAAGACTGTCCTGAAGCCACATATACACACTGACAGACACTGGTGCTCCTGAGATATCCCAGTTGAGCCTGGGCTTACTTTAGGGACTGAGGGCACCGGGATTAGAGAACTTATCTAAAATATTTATGGTTCTTTTATCTTTTTCTTGCTGCATAGAGGTGAGAGTTCTACAGATGAGGATGATGAAATCAATAAATATATACTGGGGGGTGGTGGTGGTTAGAATTTCTAGGCATCAGTGAGATTGAAATTGAGCACCCCTCCTCTTACTGTGTTAGTACAATTATCTATAAGACAATCAATTATTGTCTCACTATGTGCCACATATAGTATTAGGCATAGGACACTTTTGGGTATGCTGAGGGTGGGACCCAGGGTCACGCACCCTGGTCAGGCGTTCTGACAGTGAGGTACAGCCTATTCCTAAGCATCTGACTCTTTAGTGACATCTTTGCAGACTTTCAAATGAGGCCCAGGAACCTAAACGACTTTTAGAACCTCACACCTGTGAGGACCTGCAACTTCAGGTGTCTCTGCCTGGTCTTTCCCACTGAAGATCTTTCCTGCAAGACTGCGCCTCCACACACAGTGCCTACACACACACACACACACACACACACACACACACACACACACACACACATACTTCCTCTTGCTGTTACTCATCAGCCAAAATACTTTACCCATCTTCCATTGTTGCTGTAAATAATGGTATGTGTGTATGTCCCTGCACAGGCTACTGAGAGCACCAACAGAACACGGACAATCTGCTGTGGTACAATGGATTGGTGACAGTCAAAACAAACCTCTTGGTTTCCTCCAAAAGAGCCACACTCGGACACTCTACGAGTCTGACAGAATACTTAAATGACTCTAGTGACAGGGGAACGGCGTGGTGTGGCTTGGGAGCCCAAGTATCTTGCGATAGCTTGGCCTTCTACTGTCCAGTTCTCTGTGTGTGGCCCAATGTCCTTGTGACTATTGGGTGAATCTGTTTAGACTGTTCAAACAGACCACTTAGTCTGTACCAAGCAACGAGCTGGCTTTTGGTAGTTGCTCAGTTTACTCTTGTTTGTTTTTGCACGGACAGTTTCAGGATGCTATAAACTGAAACCACAGACTAAGCCACAGCTTACACCAAGAAGATCCAAAGTCAAAGAGGCTCTTAGTGAGGCTAAGGCGGCTGCTTCACACCAGAGGTCAAGGGCAGTGGGCCTGAGATAGTCTCTGTGTTCTCTTCATTCTAATAGGACGGAAGCAGCTGCCGGCTCATGGTATCACGTGACAACATCCAAACACAGGGAGACGCAGGCACCTGTGTCTTGTTTTAAAAGCTAAGGAACCCTTTTAAAAGTCCTCATGCCTGATTTTCTTCACATGTTGCTGAACCCAAATAACTCTACTCAAATCATCCTGGCGGTGGGGGCCATCCTCACTCTCCACCACTTTTTTCTGAAACACACACACTGCCTTATATTTTAATATGCCTTAAACAGCTCAATGGCTGGGCCACTTCCTAACCTCCACGTGGGTGATGTGCTTTCTGATAATCCCAGCTCATCACTTACTAAAATCTATATTCCATCTTGGCTGTCCCAGACCTGCAGCCCTCGGGCTGTGTTCCCCAGCCCCTAGATGGCGCTGTGTTCTCTGTCCGGCATGCCTCTAGCATGGCTTCTACCCCTTTCCCGACCTGGAGGCTATCTCCCTTCCTGCTCCTTCCTCAGTCCCTTGCCCAGGAATCCTAAAGTCCCATCTCTGTCTCTCTGTCCAGCCATTGGCCACTGACAACTTTATTTACCAATCAGAACCAACTGAGGACAGGGTCCCTCAGCGTCTTACATTTGGACGGGCTGCTTCTCGTGCAGTTTTGGGGATCAAATTAACATAATACAGGCAGCATTAGACCAAATCCACAACAGCGTTGTATATCATGAAACCATTGCTAAAGCAGCTCCCATGAGAGAGTGCCTTAGACTTATCCACATCTCTTCCGGGGTAGAAGAGGCACACAGAAGCGCAGGTATGAAAAACTGCGCGCAAGGACGAGGACGTGAGGTGCATTTTGTCCATAACTTGATAGTCCTCAGGGGTGTATCTAAAGCTGGTCTCTCTGACATCCTAATAATCTTTAGGCTCCTTGACTGCCAGGATCATTGCTCCTTGGGCCGCCTGTTTGGCGGTTAGGTCTGCCATCTGGTTCCCTTTAGGCACAGCATCTTGAGTTTTCTGGTGTCCTGGACAATGTCTAATTGCCACCTTTTTGGCAAGTGTATGGCCTCGAGGAGGCTGGAACTCAAGCAGGAACTGATGCAGAGGCCATGGAGGGATGTTCCTTACTGGCTTGCTCAGCCTGCTCTCTTAAAGAACCAAGACTGCCAGCCCAGAGATGATCCCACCCACAAGGGGCCTTTCCCCCTTGATCACTAATTGAGAAAATACCCCACAGCTGGATTTCATGGAGGCACTTCCCCAACTGAAGCTCCTTTCTCTGTGATAACCCAGCTGTGTCAAGTTGAAAAACTAGCCAGTACAGGTGGATAACTTGCTAGTGTCCCTTAGGACATGGGTCTCCATGGGTCTCACACCGGTGGGATCTTATGAGCAAAAAGCCCATGTGCTTTTATAATGGGTTCTCGTCCTAAGAGCGTCTATGGAACATGGAGACTGTGTCTCCTGGAGCAAACACTGGCTTGTTTAGTGTCCAATATGAAAGGACCCCGTCATATATGCACAGCAGGGAGACTCCTGTAATCCCTGTACTTGAGAAGTGAAACAGTTCCTTGGGCAGCAGGAACCCAAGTTCAAGACTAAGCTGGGATATAATGAGAGACTGTGTGTATGTGTGTGTGTGTGTGTGTGTGTGTGTGTGTGTGTTATACACACACAATTCGTTATGATTTTAATCATGAGAAAAAATAAGTGCAGGCTGTGCCACGTGGTACAACAATAACACAATGAGATGCATGCAGCCATCTCAGCACGGCCTCCCTCTCTGCTGCAAGTGATTTTTCTACACAGCAGGTACTTGGCCAAAGCTGCCCTGGATTTCTAGTCTCCCAGCTGGCATTTATAGAAGATAGGAGTGCCTAACCCTGCTGGCACTTGGAAAACACAATCCCAGGGAAGGGCTCTGATGAACTCAACTGAGGTCCTGTGTCTACCCTAGGATCAGAAAGGGGTGGGGGAGGGGCACGGGGGGAAAGTCAAGCTATGGTATAGCTATGCCTTTCAGAAGGTAAAGGGGGATTTGGGAGCCTCCTGTAACACAGGACAACAGCAGGGAGAAGCAGTTTTAGCCAGGGAAGGCCAGGTGGGCAGGAGCTGCAGATTCGTGGATGCACAGTTTTCAAACAGAGTAGGCGGAGATGAGGCCATTCATTGACGGGGAAGGCTAGAACCCAGCCAGTGTGGGTGTTTGTTTTGAACTTGATGAATTTAGAAGCTTTGGGGACATAATAGTGGGAGAAATCTCACACTGGTCGCCGAGGATACAATTCTGCCGGTCAGAAAACCGTGGGCAGACTCAGCTACTGGAGGAAGGCTGAGTGTGCCTCCCAAGGTTCCTGGAAAAAAACTGCAGAAGGTGCCACCACATCGAGCTACCAGGCCACTGGTGAGAGACAGCCTGGCTAATTATGAATGCGGAGAAGCCAGAGTTGGTAAACCTGCCCGCATCCACATTTCTGTCGAATGCCTGCACTTCCCCGTGACTCAGCGAGGGCTCCTCCTGCGGCTTGTTCCAAAGCACACCGGGAGTTGTTGGGCAAATATTTGAATAGCCTTTCGATTTGAAACCCGAGTTCCTGAGCCCTTCAGCTTCAGAGCCTGCAACTCCTTGCCGCCACTAGCTCTTTCTGCCCCTGCTACAGCCAACCCTTGCGGCAGCAGGGACCACTGAGCAACTAATCCCAAACTGGACTGATTTTCAAAAAAAAAAGAAACGAAAAACAAACATGTCACCGATGATGGAGAGAGGAGAGGAAAGAACCAAAAGTCCAGGGCACCCTGCTCCCACTCAGAGGACCCGCTTTATCTCCCAGGGTCTGGTTGCATGCTCATTGTGCGTTCAGCGGGAACTGAGTATGTGATTAATCTCTTGATCAGGAGTGAGTCAGACATGGGTGTGAATCCACAAAGTGCTAATTACAAACGTGCTTCCTTCCTGGGAGCCAGTAAGAGTTAGTCAGGCAAGAGAGAAGTGCTGGGCGGGTCCCTGACCCAGAGAGACCCGCCATCCCAATTCCCCTCTGATCAGGTAGAGCAGAGGCGCTGCCGGTGCGAGATGAGAGACCCTGGCTTCTCTATGAGCTGCACACCTAAAATAAGACTCCACGGGAGACTCTGGGAATTTCCTGTACTTATTAACTCTCCATGTCCTATTTATAAAGCTTAGTCACTGCAGTTGCTTCGCAGTTACTCCGCGTGTAGAGACAGGTCATAACAGGAAACAGGCTCACAGGAGGCTCAGTCTCACCCGCTGGCTTTGGGGGAAGCTGGGTCCGGTCTTCACTTGACAAGCTCAAGGGACTTAACTGGACTGAGGAGCTCTCTAGTCTTTCCACTGGCCAGCCACACCCGGCTCTTATATATTCCCGAGGAGGGTCTGGCCTCTTCAAGGGCTTCTTACAGACATGGTGAGGCCCAGCTTCGTGGGAGACCCCCTGGCCCTGGCACAGAGTTATGGTCTGAAGGCATCTTTTGCTTCCTGCAGCAAGAACAGACCTGCCCAAGCGTCTCTGCTCGTCCCTGTCTGCATAAAAAAGGCAGGTTCTCCCAGGAGGCTCGAGGGTCCATTGCCTGTGTGCAGAAATTGTTAAAAACAATTAAGAGGCAAAAGGCGGGAGAGGGGTATTGAGCTGAATCCAGCAAAGCTCAGCCAAATGTTTTGCTCCCGTTTCAACCCTGGGCAGAGCCACAAGGGAGAACAAAGCCCTGTTCACTTCCCGATTTCATAGCCACTAAGCTAGCCACTGAAATTAGGCTCTCTAATCAGGGCTAGTAAACTAACTCCTGTCCCCCGTGTCTCCAGACACTGCAGGGCAGAGGTAGCCCCATTCGCTGTTTTTCATGGAGGACATGGAGGCTTGAGTTTCTCTTAGCTGTAGTTCTTAGGTGGGCTAAAGGTTCTCAAGCAACTTTTCTTGGGAGCCAGTACTGGTTTAGCCCTGACTTCTGAGACTCTGAAGCACAAAAGGCTTGGGTCTGGAGATGTTTCTTGGCTTGAGAAGTTTTGGGTCACAGTTCCAATAGTGTGGTGGCTTGGGCCTCTCTTAGCTCCGTGTGTGCAACTGTCAGAACCCAAGATGGTGTCCTGAGCCAGGGTTCCTCCATGTCTTATATTAGAGGTATGATGGCCCAGGGACTTCTTTGGATGGCATCCCTGGACCAGGGGTGGTCTGGTCCATTATTTGGAATCTCAGGCTCTTTTACCATCTGCTGCCTCTCAAGTCCCCAGGCTCAAGTCCCCACTGACCAAGCCCCCCTATTCCGTTCTCTTTCCTCTGGCTTCTTTCTCTCTCTGTTTCTCTGCCTCTTTCTGTTCACAGGCCTTTATACTCCCCTCTTCTCCATCTCTGCATTTGCTGGCCTGACAGTAAGTCTCCAAAAGCCACATGGAACCCATATCTCAGCATCCAGAGGCGTAGAGATTTTCCACTTCCCAATGACTCACACTTCCCCGAGCTCCCACCACCAACCACAGCAGAGGCTGGGGGGGGGGGGAGGGGAGGGCCATACTTACAATGCATAAAAACAAAACATTCATCAACTGAGAAGAACGATGTTTCAAGGCAGTAAGAACTGCCAAGGTTCAGCAAGTGTGTCAGACACAGGATCAACCTGCAGAACTCAGTAGCAGCTGTCTCCACCCACAGTCGCTGCTAGAAAGTATCACTCCAAAGATACTACTCATAACAGAGGCATGAATTACCAGATACGTAGGAGTTTATTAACCAAGAACACACAAAAAGTCTATAAGCATTTTAAAGTCCCAATAAGGCTGCATAGAATTATCTGCACATAAGAGAGCACATTCTACGCTTTGGAGTGAGGATCTTAATAAAGGATGTCTTGTATTGGATAACTGTGTAAGGATCTAATTACATTAATGATTCAACTATACACTTAAGACAAAGCCAATCAATGTGCTGGCTGGTTTTCTTTGTGAGGAACTCTTTAAATGGATAACATTTAAAATGGAAAGTGGAGAGGGGATTTGCTTAACCAGATACACAGCAAGACCTCTGTGAGGGCAACGCTGTGTGACTGGCTCAGAAACAGTTCCAAAGAGCAGAAGAGCAGGCTGCCTACACTCTGCTCATACACAGGCAGGAGTCACTCTGCAGCAGGGATACGCACTGAGAAGAGCACGTTAGAAAATGTCACCCTGGTGTGAGCCTCTCAGAGAGTCGATCAATAGATATGATAAACATCAGGTATCTGAGGCTGCTGCAATGTCACACGGTAAAAGTTTGACAAGAAATGTACAGAGTAACTGTAGAGTGATGATAATATGACAGATCTATGAACCAGTAATCGGACAACACAGATGTGAAGAGGTGAATGTGAGGATCACACAGTCTGAGTGTGTGAGTTTCACTATCAGTTAAGGCTTGCTGTCTGCAGTATTATAACGGGGACAGGGGTAACAAAATATGCACCTTGCATCCCTGGGTAGCTTAAATTGAACTTTTGACCAGGCTCTACTTCTGAAGCTGTCCCCTAATGTCAACAGCAGGCTCTCCTTGCACCTGTGGTAGGTCGGGCTCCAATCCAGAAGAATGGGAGCTGAGGTGGGGCTGAGACAGAGTTAGAGTCCATTCTGTCCTTAACAAGCCTATTCTGAGTACCCGACAAAGTCAGACACGGAATGTTCGCACACTCCCTTTAGAAGCTGAAATCTTGTCTCTTTCAATGTGATGGTTTTAGGCGAGGCTACTGAGGTATGGTTAAGTCCTAAGGGTGGGGCTCCCAGGAATAGGATTAGTGCCCTTATAAAAGGGTCTTCCTGACCCCATCTGCCTGGCCAATCCCATAGCACAAGGACACAGAGAAATTGCCACCTCTGTGCCAGGAACAGCTCCTCAGTAGACATTGAACCTGCAGACATGTTCATCTTCAATTTCCAGGCCCCAGAACTGTGAAAACTACACGTCTACTGCTTGGAAGATGTCCACTCCATGGAATCCTGTTGCAGGAGGGTGTGTGTACTGTGACAAGCCACATTTCCTCCAGCTGCTTCACAAAGATACCCCACTCTCCTGAACTCCCGAAAGCACACAGAAATTTAAGATAAATGTGGCATAAAACCAGCCATTCTTGAGTTGTTTGTCATTTGTCTGGCTTGTGACAGAGTCAAGGACCCATTCAGAACAGCAGCGCCAGGTGTGAAGTGCCCCTGGGTGCCCACTAGCAGGGACATCTCATTTGCAAGGGAGCATAGAGGCTGTAATAACATGTACAAACCTGCACATCATTAGACTATAAAAATCATTAAAATATTCAAGTGTTTAAAGACTTAATGACCCAGCAAAGCAGGAAAATATACTTAACTGCAGATCTCGGTCATTAAAAAAGCATTTGTTATAGCACATTGACCTCCTTAGAAAACTAGGAAGACAGATCTAAAGCAAGAACACACACAAGAGTCTGGGCCAGAAGAGGAGATATGCTCTCACTGGGTGCCCAATGAGGCAAAGACTCTGAGGTGCCCGACTCTCCTTCTGGGGTGCCGGAGGCTCCACATACAGTGAAAGCTGCAGTAAATCCAGGGCTCTAGAGACTTCTGAACTGTGAAGGCATTTCTGAGAAGCCCCCTCTGAAGAGAAGGGACCAGAAACAGCAGAAGATGAGGCAGGGAGAGAAGCTTGCTGTGGGAGAGTGGGAAACAACTGGAAGCGGCTAACCGGTCCTGGCTGGGTCTGCGCTTGCGCACCAGGTCGCAGTTTCTGTCTGTATAAGATAAGCAGGGTTACCATAACAAGTCCTTGGGTCTGTGTGGCATAAACAGTAGAAACTTGTTCCTCACAGTTTCAGAGTGGAGGGCTGCGATGTGACTATCGCAGCATTAGCTCCTGTTGAGGCTTGTGAGGAAAGGGTATGTTCAGGTGTCTCCCTGGGTCCTGGGCGGCCAGCTTCCCCCATTCCCCTAGGGCCTTACACGTTGTCTTCCTTCCCGACATAAGAATTCCTTCTTGTAATGACACCAGCGATCTCGGCTAAGATGGTGGAATTGAAAGCATCTTTTCTTCAACTCCGTGAAAGAGAACGATCCGGCTAACAGATAGAGACTACATCCTTGAAGGGAAAGTGAGAAAGTCAGAGAAAGAATAAAGGCTCCAGTCAGGTGGTGATAGCACCCAGCCCAGCCCGTTCCAGTTGACACGGGTTAACCTCATTACCTTTTCACAGACATCACTTTCAGTATGGTCTCACTGGAGGACTGGGTATTAGGACTTCATTTTATCTGGGAGAGATGAGACACAGGTCGGTCTTGAATACTAACTGGAAGATGACGATGCACACTAGAATCACACTGTGTGGGAAGGAGCTGAGCTTTCCTGAGGGGTTGGCCTGGTGCAAGTCCAGTGCTCCAAGACTCCGTCTGACAAAGATCCAGGGCTTCGAGGCAAAGGCTGGGGCCTTTAGTCATCACCGAGTTCTGTGACTCTGAGCAAAAGGCACGAAGCGCTGAGCCTCAGTTTTCTTACCTGGAAACTACGGAAGCTGGATGTACTGATTGGCATTTCAACCTCCTCTTGGATGACATGCACGCACGGATGCGCACACACATTGCTGCGCACTCACAGCAAAAGGCTGGCAGCATTAAAGTGTCCGCTAATGGGGATCAGGTCGAATACACCATGGTCCACCTGCACTTGTACTAGAACACTGTACAGACTTTCAAGGGGCCATTCTCAAGAAAATCAAGAGAGAATAAAGTACCACCCTTTATATACAGCCACTTGTATAGAAGATATAAATGTGTATTTAAAAAAATTAAATTTTAAACTTTATTTATTTTTAAAGATTTATTTACTATTATATCTAAGTACACTATCGCTGTCTTTGGATGCACCAGAAGAGGGCGTCAGATCTCATTACGGATGGTTGTGAGCCTCCATGTGGTTGCTGAGATTTGAACTCAGGGCCTTCAGAAGAGTAGTCAGTGCTCTTAACCACTGAGCCATCTCTCCAGCCCGAATTTTAAATTTTAAAAGGTATCATTTGTCCCTGAACTTGCCGTTGTCCCCTGCCTCCTAAGTCATGGGATTACAGGCATGTGTCACCATGCTGGCTCAAAACACACAAACAAAACCAAAACTGAACAATGAACAAAATCTTACAGTTTGGACCTTAATAAAGTTCAGGAGATAAGTGATCAATTTGTAGATTCATTGCTTCATGGCTTTAGCGGAGGTTTTGTTATAAACCCCGCTCCCTTTCCACCCTGGTAGCCATGACCAACTTTGTTCATCCCCATGCATCCTCCATGACGTCCTGACTCTCCTGGAGCCCAGAACAATGGAGCCGAGTGACTGTGGCCTGAAAACACAAACCATAGTATCTCCTCTCTCTCTCTCTCTCTCTCTCTCTCTCTCTCTCTCTCTCTCTCACACACACACACACACACACACACACACACACACACACACAGAGCAGGACTAAGATGCCAGGCTCTCAGTGAAGTGAGAAACGCAGGGTATATGCCCACCTGGCTATGACTCCTGCCCAGTTCTGATTAGCAGGAGAGTGGTCCAGGGGGGTGAGGAAGGGAATCGGGTCTATTTAGAGCTCACAGGATGGAGTTTTAGATGCATTTGGCATTTCTGGTCTTTTACAGCTTTGCAGAGACTATGTGGTATTTTTTATTGTCCCTGGTTCACAGGTGAGGAATTCAGAATAAAAGGTGAGGAGCTAGATCAAATCCTCCAGTCGTTCAGAGGAGCCCCCTCCCCCTTTCTGCAGAAAATGTTTCTTCCTTTAAAAGTTTTACAACTATTTCACTTTTTTTTTTTTTTTTTTTTGGCTTTTCAAGACAGGTTTCTCTGTGTAGCCTTGGCTGTCCTGGAACTCACTCTGTAGACCAGGCTGGCCTCGAACTCAGAAATCCACCTGCCTCTGCCTCCCGAGTGCTGAGATTAAAGGCGTGCACCACCACGCCCAGCTTTTTTTTTTGGAACTATTTCACTTTTTATGTGTATGTATGTTTTGTCTGTGCATGTGGATGTACACCATTGGTGTGTCTGGTGCCCTCAGAGCTCAGAAGAGGGTATCAGATCCCTTGGAACTAGAGCTAGGGATAGTTGTGAGTCACCATGTAGGTGCTGGGAATTGAACCAGGGACCTTTGCAAGAACAAGTACTCTCAACTGTTGACCCATCTCCCCAGCCCCCAGCAATATGTGTTTCAAGACCTCCCCACACTGCAGATCCAGAGATTTTTCTATCTTTCTTAAACATTTTTTTCACACACTGGAGCCATGATTTTATGCAATCTGAGGTGCGAGAGCAAAACTAGCTCGGATTTCTTTTGCTTTAACACAGTCCTTACTGTCTGCCTTAGCGAGTCTGGCTTGTTTCTCTTTCCCTATGGTTATTTCCTTTGCCTTTTCCCTCCATGTCACTCACATGACTTGACAACAATGCAAAGATCTTAATACAAAGGTAGTGGATCCGATGACCAAGGTGACTCCTGACTGACAGGTAGAAAGTGTATACACCATGGACCTATTGGGAAAGAGCTGACTTAGATCTATGAACTGAAGTTGGGGGGTTGGAGGGGAGACAGAGACAGAGGCAAAGAGAACACTGGGGAGCTGTGCCTGTGTTAAAGATCTTCTCTACAAGACCAAATGATGGAGCTCTAAGATTATACAGAGCTATATAGTGTTGCAGTCCAGAGTCTGATTATCTTGGGCTGTTTTTTGTCCTTTAGAAGACACGCCCCTCCTCACACCTGGGTCTCCCCTACCATTCTAAACCTAAAAATACCTCCAGATGTTATCTGAGATCCACAGCAGAGTTTGGCCCTGCTTTGCCGTCACCTGCCTGCCTGTACCCCCAACTAACATATTTAGCAAACACCTTGAGTTATGACTTTCTTTGTTATGCAACTCATAGAATCTCTGGTAAACACTTCCCTGGTGAAACATGGTATTTGGGGATTTTAGGGGATCTGATCTGTGTTTTCAGACCATAGACCCTCATACTTGGCTCCAGAGTAAACTGTCTCTTATTCTCATTGAGGCAGTACCATGGTTTTTGCATGGTGTTTGCATATCAAACAGGGCTGTGTTGAAACTTATGAGTCTACTAATTTCTGGAAATTTCCATTTATATTTTCAGACTATGATCAGTCATAGCTGCCTAACTAGTAGAAAATGTAGCCACAGGCAAGAGGGACTTCTGCAAAGTGACAGCCCTGAGCTTCCCTCTCTCTGAATCCCCAGGCTGAGCCCTTAGATTGTTGAGGATAGTAAGGCACCCTCCCCTGCAGGACTCCAACGCCTGTCTTATTTGCTTCACCCTAAAGTTGAGCCACAGACCTGGTAGAAGGGGTGTGGGCCCCAAGCCTAGCCAAGGCATCCACCCTAGGAAAGATGGGGAGAGAAAGCAGGTCTCTAAGCCACTGAATTTTTGTCTGACTTCTGACAACAATCACCAAAGGGGCCTTAAAAACCACTGATGCCAGCCCCTCTCAGAGACTCTCATTTAGCAGTTCAGAGTGTAGCTCTGGCTAGGGAATTTAGAAGCAGCAGAGCTTAAGAAACGCTGCTGTAGCTGTTACCAAATGTGGAGGGGGACGGGCGGGGGGGCGCGGTAATACCAATGACATCACCTGCACACCTGCACACCTGCTCGAACTGAGGATTCTCTCCTCCTACCTACCGAATCTGAGACTCAGCGGATGCAGAGAAGAAGAGAGTTGGTTCCCTAACCAGCCTATGACACCGTTCTGATGCGTCCTAAGGGTTGAGAATCTCTTCTTTAAGCAAGAGGGTAGAGACAGATTGTCACCATGGTTTGCTCTGCCAACTGCTGACTAACAACTATGTCCATTATAAAGTTAAAGAAATGAACCTGCCCCAGGCTTTCCCTTGAGAACACGTGAGAAAACGCTTTGTGTGGTTAGATTCGACGTGGCCTCTGAGAAGGGGAAACAGCACTATTGCGCATGCGCACATGCAGATACCATTCAGCAACTGTGGGCCAGGCTCTTCGTAGGCAGGAAGCCTTGCTTGCCCAGGGAGAAGTGATCTGAAGAGAGAGGTGGGCAGGTGAACATCTGAGATGACCCAGCACATGGACATTCGCTCTCTCCCTTTCCTCAGACTTCTTAACTTGGGTGGTGTGTTTGTTCCTTAAAAATGACATGGCAGGGGCTGGAGAGATGGCTCAGTGGTTAAGAGCACTGACTACTCTTCTGAAGGTACTGAGTTCAGATCCCAGCAACCAAATGATGACTCACAACCACCTGTAATGGGATCAGATGCCCTCTTCTGGTGTGTCTAAAGACAGCTACAGTGTACTCACATACATTAAATAAATAATAAATAAGTCTTTTTTTTAAAAAATGGCATGGTGAATTGTTACAAAGATGGTGACTTTTAACAACAGAAATACACTTCTTCAAAGCTATGGGAGTAACAAGCCTAAATTAAAGGTGGTGGCCCAGTGACTTCCTTCTGGGGGTCTGAGGGGACTTACCTCTTGCCTGTCCCACCCAGCTTCAACCTGGCATTCATTCCCTGGCTTCTGTCACTCCATGTCCTTCTCATCCTTTATTACCTTTCCTTTTGCATCAAATCAAATCTCCCTCTTCTTTCTGTTAATAAGGGCACCAGTCATTAGGCTTATCTCAGGATAATCTCATGTTGAAACTCTTGTCCACATCAGCAAGGCTTAAGCTAACTTTCTTTCTTCCTTTCTTTCTTTCTTTCTTTCTTTCTTTCTTTCTTTCTTTCTTTCTTTCTTT
>LR754741.1:0-20284 GCA_902729485.2 Mus minutoides | reverse complement strand
TATGTCACACATTAAAATCCCGTGTATCCCATATAGCCCACAGTGTCGACTGTCTCCACAGAATTCTGTCAGAGCAATCTCTTTCCTTTTGCTCTTTTAAGCCTGGGGATCTCTCTGCTGTTTGACTTAGTGGGGGAGGGGACGAGGATCAGCGATCATGTGACCTGCCCACACTCCTGGAACTTCAAGTCCTGGAGGCTGGTGGAGGCAGGGAACCAGCCTGGACTCTGCAGCACACCGCACCAATCAGGACCTTGGATCTGTTTATGGCAGCACCCCATGAATCCGCGAATCCAGGCCTACTGCTTTCTCCACGGTCTGCTCCCTCAGCCTGCCAGCCTAGCTGTCTACTCTTTGTACTACAGTTTGCTTGCGCTCAACTTCATGTTTCCTTTATGTCTCCCATGGGGCTTAGTTTAGGGCCAAGCTTGGGTAGACTGCTGGGCACATTTTGTTAATAGAGTAACCTGGGTCTGACTCAATAGGAGATTCAGTTTCTAGCAAGGAAGCAGGAGTTTTAACAAGGCCGGGCATCTGCTGCCAGTATGTGCCGTGAAAGGACACAGTAAAGTCATACCACATGCGGACAAGTTAATAATGTGGTTGCGTTTGTGCCATCTTTGGAAATAAAGGGCAAGGCCAGAACTTACATCATGGTGAGTTCAGGGCTAATCTGCAAAGCTTGTCACAGTTGACAGCTTTAATTTTCTCCTGCTATGTCTGCAGCCAGCAGTGTTTCTCCATCACTATATGACTTAGCACTAATTGTGCCCTCCAGCCTATGTGGGAATCTGTGAAATGCACGAAGGAGAGGAGTAGCTGAAGTCTCAAGAGGCTTGGGTGGGGAAGTCGCTTTAGCTTATGCTGAGCCCAGGACACACACCCCGAGATGCTTTTAGCGGGGAAAGTGGGTTTTGTAAGGCTGCGTTCTACTTGTTTATCCGAAACAGCATGGAGAGGTGGCTGGACAGTTAAGATCACTGGGCTGCTCTTTCAGAGGATAGAGGTTCAATTCCCAGTACCCATGTGGCAACTCACAACCATCTATAAGTCCCGTTCCAGAGAATTTGATGTCCTCTTCTGGCCTCCAAGGCACGAGGGACTGGAGTGGCACGCTGGTATCCATGTATACAAAACGCATATCAAATAAATAGTGTAATTTTTAAAAGGGACTGTAGTGCTAGCTGGTGCTGATAAATACAGAAAATGTCTTACATGGTGACCACCTCTGAGGTTCCAGCAGGAAAAGGACACATGATTTTTCTCCTTCTCTGTCATGAGCATGTCAACCCAAGGTAAATCAGATTTCATACTCCCTCCCGCCACAGTTTAAAACATTTTAATTGGTTTGTACATTCATTCAGTAGATTTGTTATCTTCTGACTTCTGAGTCTATGGTGGTTTGACTAAGAACAGCCTCCAGCTGGGCAGTGGTGGTGCACGCCTTTAATCCCAGCACTTGCGGGGCAGAGGCAGGCAGATTTCTGAGTTTGAGGCCAGCCTGGTCTACAGAGTGAGTTCCTGAGCAGCCAGGGCTACACAGAGAAACCCTGTCTCAAAAAAACAAACAAACAAACAAAAAAAAAAACCAAAAACAAAATACCCAAAAAAACAAAAAACCCAAAACAACAAAAAACCCAAAAAATAAACAAACAAACAAAACAACAAACCAGCCGACATTGGTCATAGATTTGGATGCACAGCCATCAGGGAGTGGCACTACTTAGAAAGATTAGGAGGTACAGCCTTATTGAAGAAAGTGTCCCTGGGTTGGGCTTTAAGGTTTCAGGTACTCAAGCCAAGCCTAGTGTCACTCTCTCTACTGCCTGTGGATCCAGACCTCAGACTCTCAGCTTCCTCTCCAGCACCATGTCTGCCTGTGTGCTAGCTTCCCATCATGATGATGATGGACTAAGCCTTTAAGACTGTAAGCCAACCCCAATTAAATGCTTTCCTTTATAAGAACTGCCATGGTGCCTCTTCATAGCAATGAAACCCTTAAGGCACTGTCAGACCACACAGCAAAGCTGTATGCTAATGTGAATATCTGGTCGAATGGGAAGGTAGCAAGATCCAGTGCCTGGTATCCAGAATTCTCTTGGAGAGAGGCTGTGCAGCCTCTTACACCATCGTTTGCACAGATGAATTAAAATCTAAAGTACAAATATTCCCTGACGATTCCCTTATATAAATGACAACAAAACAAGCCAACAAACAAATTTAGTCCTGATTGAAATACCCTTTACTAGATGATGGTTAGATTCTGAAAGATCCAGACAGTGAATTTGAATCCGAGGAAGAAGCAAGAAACTGCAGCACGGCACCAGAAGATTTTCAGTGCATGGAATTCCAACAAATGCAGCTCGACTAAGCAAATGTAAGATGGATCAATACACGTGTGTCATTAGTGAAGAATCTTTCATCACGTGTACTCTCACTGCTTGCTTTAGCAGAACATCCTCTCTCCTGTGTCTGCTTCAGCTAAACATTCCTTCATGTGTTTGCCCCAGCAAAACACCATCCAAATGACTTTCCAAAGAACCCTTAAGTTTCCAACTTCAACTCCCGCGCCCCCCTAATTAATTTTTTTATCGTCATGGTCTCACGACATGGCCCAGACTGGCCGTGAACCTCTGAATCTTCCTGCCCTGGCCTCACTAGTGTTGGGGTGTCAGGCATGCGCCACCGTGCCCAGCAGAATTCCGTAAGTCTTTGTGTGAGAATACTGAATATGGAATATGTTCCAAGGCACATTAAATAAAAAACAAGGGTGAGGAGGAATAAGAATAAAGTTCCTGTGTATGTATGTATGGATACTAACCTTCCCTGAATATAAAATATGGATTCCTTTGCTCATTTATCAAAACGGAAGTACAGGTTAGTGTCTCTTTTCCAGGTGTCTACTTGTTATTGAGTCTGCTGTTGATCTCTGATGACTCTTTCTGTTGTTTAATTTATTCAAACCAAGAATGGCAGAAGTGCAACTGAATTAAGGTGAAAAAGGAAATCAAACTTATTGGCTCAAGCCTGTAGTTCCAGGACTCTGGAGATACAGAAGGGAAGATTGTAAATTTGAGGCTATAGCTTAAGGCCCTGTCACAAAAGAAAGAAAGAAAGAAAGAAAGAAAGAAAGAAAGAAAGAAAGAAAGAAAGAAAGAGAAAGAGAGAAAGAAAGAGAGAGAAAGAAAACTTAAAAAAAAAGACTAGATGTCTTAGTTTTTTTTTTTTTTAAAGATTTATTTTATTTATTATAATATAGTACACTGTAGCTGTCTTCAGACACTCCAGAAGAGGGAGCCAGATCGGATGGTTGTGAGCCACCATGTGGTTGCTGGGATTTGAACTTATCACCTTTGGAAGAGCAGTCGGGTGCTCTTACCCGCTGAGCCATCTCACCAGCCCGCTGTCTTAGTTTTTAAGAGAAAAGGAATGAGAACAAAGTTGCTCTGACTCCCTGCGTGCGCTTTGGCTAACTACTCTCTGGTCTTCGGTTTCTAATCTGTGAAATGGGGTTGATTTTAGCATCTACTTCCTAAAGATGTCATGAAGATTGCACAAATGAATATAATAAATGTACCAAATATGTAAAGAATGCTGAACATACCACATGCTTAAAAGCTACTCTACTTGAGAAAAAGGAAATACATTCCCACACAGTTAAGACTTAAAGGATTTAATCACCTTCTGACTCTTGCCAAGGTCTTAGGCCCGGGATTGAATTAACTGACCAGATCTTTGTTGAAGTTTACAGGGTCCTTTCCTTAAGCAGTGTTGTTTACTGCGACAGAAATAAACCACTCCTTTTAAAATATTGAAATCATTAAGTCTTTGTACTTAATTATGAGCCCCCAGGAGTTGGGGAGTACAGCACTTCTGTTTGCTTGCTAAGAGTTTAGGTGCCTACTGCTGGGGTGGCTTCCAGAAACGCTCCTCAAACACTCAGGCTGTCCTGGTATGAACTCTGAGCTGCAGAACAACACACTGGCTTAGTAGGTTTTTCTATTGAAGCCCAAGTGAGCAGAATATGGGACTCCAGAGATGCAGGCAGTCAGGGCTGTAGAATCAGCTTTCACGTGCCTGAACCTGCTTCTTTGTTTCTATTCTAAGGTGTTGAGTTAAACCATCTGCTTTGCTCTTTATAGTCCAAAGGATTCATTCTAAGTGGTTACAAGCTTTGCCTCAGGAAGCTGAGATCTCCTCTTCCTTCCCAGTTCTCTTGGCCCCAACACCCAACGACCTTCTTAAGCACTGGGTGTGGTAAATTGTTGTGTGAACAGTTTCCTTAGAGATTGAGACAATCTATCCTGCTCTTTAAGCAGGAAGTTAAACAACCCAAAATAGCTTCAGGAAGTCCCTGAAGCTGATCAGATTCAGTGAGGCCCTTCTGCTAGAATATTAAAAGCTGATAGTTTCTCTTAGAAGATTGGAGCTAGCCTGGCAGTGGTGACGCATGCCTGTAATCCCAGTACTTGGGAGGCAGAGGCAGGCCGATTTCAAGGCCAGCCTGGTCTACAGAGTGAGTTCCAGGACAGCCAGGACTGCACAGAGAAACCCTGTCTCGGGGGGGGGGGGGGGGGGGGGGGGGGGGGGGGGGGGGAGAGAGAGAGAGAGAGAGAGAGAGAGAGAGAGAGAGAGAGAGAGAGAGAGAGAGAGAGAGAGAGAGAAGCTACTAAGACCAGACCAGTTAGTTGCCTGGAAGAAGCAGAAACCAGCTGAGCTGCCTAGAAGAGGTTTAGACCAACTGAGTCACTTAGAAAGGACACTCTCCAACCTGTTGAGCTGCCTGTAGGTTGTGCAATATGCTCCAGTTTCTCAGCTTTTGTGAACTGTCTTAGGTGCAGGCTGGGATTTGGTGATGTATCTGTCTTTGAGTCATTTCTGCTCCTGTAAGCATCCACTATACAACTTATTAGCTCTCCAAGTTGAGCTTTGGTGACACCAATACTTTGGTCTGTTGTGAGCTGACTATCTGGGGTGAGTCAATGTATGTGTTGTGTCTCTCCAGGAAATGTTTTGAGACAGGGTCTCTTGCTGAAATCAGAGCTCATAGCTAGTCTGCTATGACAATAGCCAGGACAATTCTATCTCTGTGTCCACAGCTTCATGATTATATTCATATGCTACTGCCCCCAGTTTTTTATGTAGGTGCCAAGGATCTGAACACAAATCCTCATGCTTTTGAGGCAAGCATATCCATCTTGTCCATATGTCCCAGTCAGGGTTGCTATGCTATGATAAAACACCACGACCAAAGCAACGAGGGGAGGAGAGAGTTTATTTAGCTTACACTTCCAGAGTCACAGTGCATTGAGAGAAGGGACTCAAACTTGTTAAGAATCTGGAGACAGGAACTGATGCAGAGGCCATGGAAGGGTGCTGCTTACTGGCTTGCTCCTTATGGCTTGCTCAGCCTGCTTTCTATAGAACCCAGGACCACCAGCCCAGGGATGGCACCACCCACAATGGGCTGAGCCCTCCCACACCAAATCACTAATTAGGAAAATGCCCCACACGCTTGCCTATAGCCCAGTCTTTTGGAAACATTTGCTCGACTGAGGCTCCTTCCATTCTTAAGACTCTAGCTTATGTCAAGTTGACCAAAAAAAACTAGCCAGCACAGTGTATAACATTATTTCCATCTTTAATAATAGTAACATATATATATGTATGTATGAATTACTTTAAACATTTTTTATGAATTGCTATCAGTATATATCCTCATGCATATACCTATGTACCTTGGCTACATAAGTCCTTGGGCAAGAGAAAACAAGTGGAAACTGAAGTGGAAGTTTCTGGTTTCTTTGGAGACTTGGCTGTGTCACCTAATGATTTTCTGCAAGCTGTCTTATAGGAGGATGTTTTGCTGAAGCAGACACGTGAGAGTATATTTTGCTGAGGCAGACCCTTGAGAGGACATGTGATGTTTAGAAAGAATATAAGTATAACCCAGCAGACAGCGAAGGGCGCTCTTGCATTGGGGAGTTCTAGGTTCAGTGAGGCACACAGAGGAGTGTGACTGAGGATGCCCAGCATCGACCTCTGGCCTTCACACACACTTGTACACATATGCACATGTATACTCCACACCCAGGTGCAGACAAACACATATAGATCACACACAAACATGCACTCACATAAAATTTGTCAGCATTCAGTGTTGCTCTTGGATATTTTCCTATTCTTCGTTTACATGATGCTCTCTGGTGTTCAGGGCAAAACCGGATTGTCTGTTGCTCTCCTAATAAGCAGTCAATTAGAGATCACAGGAGAGCTGGGTGGGAAGTTCAGAGGCTGAGCCATATGCCTGGTATTGGGGTGGGGATGCCTTCATTCTTCAGTGCTGTGAAGGAGTCATGGGCTTTATATTTTGCAATTTAATCTCAAATGGATCTACTCTGTTTCCTAGGAAATGTTATATTTCCTCAAAATACAACCATCTGTATTATAATCACCCCTGACAGGTTTCTCAAGAAATCTGTGTGAAATCTTGGAGGAACGAAAGGAGGAGAAGGGGGAAGGGAGAAGGGGGAGAGAGAGAGAGAGAGACATACAGACACACACAGATAGTAAATAAGAGAGACAGACAGGCACACAAACACACACAGAGCTACACACACACACACACACACACACACAGAGGAGGAGAGAGAGAGAGAGAGAGAGAGAGAGAGAGAGAGAGAGAGAGAGAGAGACTCCATTAGCTACCCTGTCTCTACCTAAAGTCAGAATAGCCCTACCTTGTGCCTGCCAGGGTGTGGACTTTGAGCTGGAACAAACACAGTGTTCCTAACCTGTAGCTTCATTTAGAAAATAGGGACCCTGCTTTAATGAAGCTTAACCATGGTGACTTGCAGGATGCATCCTAGAAGCCAGGGTGTGTCACTCCCTGCATGAAAGGTGGGAACCAAAGGATGCCCTCTATGCCCAAATCTGGCATTTCTCTTGATCCTTCTGACATCCCGGAAAGGTGACACAGCCCACAGAAGTCACATGATTCATGTTTAACATTCATTTTGATTTATAATTTAGCCCCAGACTGATCCCCACTGTTCCCTAGAAAATGGCGAATACCTGAAAAGGACATTGTGTTTGTTGTAGCCTCTCCTGGACAGACTCCCAAGGCATCTGTACAAAGTGCTGATGTACGTGGCTATCCTTCACAGCTCTGATGCCTGAGTCTTGTCAGAGGGAGAGTGTCTATGCAACCTCTTCCCCTAGCCCTTCTCCACCTCCATCCCTCACAGCTTGGGAGACAATTTTTGATTGGTGAGGAAGGCAGTCTTTAAATTGTGAAAGAGTTCATGTCTGTCCCTTTTAAATCTGGCTTTAAGGGTTCTGGGTAAGTCTGTACAGTTACATGGCTCAAATTCATATTCAAAAGGATTCAAAAGGTACACGCTCTGTGTGTGTGTGTGTGTGTGTGTGTGTGTGTGTGTGTGTGTGTGTGATCTCCATCTTGCATCTTTTAGACAGAGTCTCTCACTGAACCAAGCACTTGCACCGTAGCTGGACTTCCGGCCAGCAAATCCAGGGAATCATCTTGTCTCCACCCCCACCCCATCCCCACACCCCATCCCCAGCTGGGATTAAATTTAGGCTCTGAGGTTTGACTTGGGTTCTCATGCTTCAGGCAAGCACACCACCATCAGAGCCACCTCCCAGTTCCCAGATGCCACTGTGAACTGACTGTTTTTCTATGAGGAGGGGCCAGTTAGCAAGACTAGCTATGATTTTTCTTTGGGTCCTTGGACCTCCTTTGCTCACCTTGAGCCCTGTTGTGGGCCTCAGTGACCTGTCAGAGGACCTGGACTGATTTTTCTGTAGAGAATGACAATCTCTCCCTCTGGTCCCTGGGACTTTGAAGATAGGTGATCTTGGACCTCATTCTCAATGGGGCAAATGTTATCCATGTGTCCTGTGGCTTTCAGAATCCAATCAAAAGGATTAATGTAAATGAAACCCTTACAGCCTTAGAAAGGGCCATGAGGATATAGGAGTGGATAAAGACACTTGACAGACAGAATCCAACCCCTGGCACCTACATAGCAGAAGGAGAGAACCAACTCCCCCAAATTATCCTTTGATGTCCTTACATACACTGTGGCACATGCATGCCCACAATGCACACACTCAATAAGTAAGTAAGTAGAGAAATATAATAGCAATATCATAGAGAGCCATAAGGATGCAAGATGATTAGTGTGACTGCAGTCTTCACTCAGCTCTCCGGCCAGCCGCTGATCTCTGTAGTCGTGGGTGTTTGTGTTGGACACTAGGCAAAAAGTTCTACACATGAACAGTAGCCTCTTACCCAGTCATCATAGCAACCTTAATATGTCACAATGAGATGGCCTTGTGCTTTCTGTGTCATAGTTTTAATACCTAAGAGGATAAATTTTGCCCCCTACACTTCAGGCTCACTGCCACCAAATAGTGATGTAGCAATTTGCAAGGTTGTGTCTCTGAGATTGAAGATGTTCATATTCCCCTGTGCATAGAACATGGGTTTTAGTTTTATATCATATACAAATATGGAGTGCTTCTCTCTCTCTCTCTCTCTCTCTCTCTCTCTCTCTTTCTGTGTGTGTGTATGTGTATGAGTCTCTAGCTCTGTGTGTGTTTATGTATGTGTGTGTGTGACTCTCTAATTTACTATCTTTATGTGTGTATCTGTCTCTCACACAGGTGTGCATGCACACACACACACACAATTTCGTTTGCTGTTTGCCATTGTGTACTTCAGACCCATTGGCCCTGTCTCATCTTGCTGCAGAAGCACTGGGGTACAGATGCTCTATTGCCCTCATTTTACATGGTTTCTGCATATTCACATTAATATCCTTCACATTGGTATAGCAAGAACCCTTACCCCCTGAGCCATCTCACCTGAGGAACATTTATCTGGTTTTGAAACAAGCAGTTCTACCTCGGTTGTGTGAGTTGGCGGTAGGGAGCAGTGCTCAAGCTAACCTTAATCAAGTATCATAATTAAAGAGAAGAGTATAAACCTTTTCCCCCCTATTTCATTAAGTTGCATGGAAGCTTGTAATTAATATATAATTATGATATTACAACCATATCAAAAGAAAGGACAAAAGAAGAACAATCACATTCACCCGTTTTAGCCTTGCCAGCCAGCCAGCCAGACACCAGGAGTGAAGAGATTAAAATGAAGGAAAATAAATTATTCCCCTCCCAGTATCTTTGCTTCTGAAGAAGAAAGGATGAAAGTATCGGGTTCAAAGACTCGACTTACCCTGTGGTCGCTTTCTCATCTTGTCAGGGCAGTCAGAGGTCAAGGTTAGGGCCAGGATAGTCAGAGCTCAGGGGTAGGACCAGTCCCTTGCATAGCATTTTGCTGCAACTTCTTAAAAGGAATCATCTAGATTAAAAAACATGTAGTTGGTCCAAAGTGTGTCCATACTAGATTAAATATTCTTCTGGGTGTTTCTATGGGGGTGTTTTGTTTGTTTATTGTTATTTTAAGATATGTTCTTCTATAGCCCAGGCTAGCCTCTAATTCAAAATGTACCTGAGGATGACCTTGAACTCTTGATCTTTCTGCCTCCTCCTCCCAATGCTGGGAACATCACTAGGCACAGCTCTGGTGTGTTCATTACAGCAGCAGACAATTTGGAACACTGCAAGCCATCAGCTCTCCACAGGCCTGTTCTGTTTTTCTACTCCATGGTAAATGTGTACACACACACACACACAGAGAGAGAGAGAGAGAGAGAGAGAGAGAGAGAGAACAGAACGTTGGAATAGGAGGTCTGTATACGTCAAGGACAATGACTAGTCAAACGGCTGAGTCCCCTTCCCCGCTTCCAGGCTTCGGGACTCCATCTGAGTCACTCCATCTGAGGTTCCTCGTCTGAGAAGCTGAAAGAGCTTTATAAACACGTTGTATGCTTTTTTACTTAGTATATTTCCTAAGTGAACACTCCTAGCTAACAGTTAGGGCTTCACGCCAAGCTCTGCACCAGGAGTATACAACCCATTCCATCTGCTCAGCAGCCCCGCAAGGTGAACTGTAGTGTCTTCTCAGTTCACAAATGAAGAGACTGGGGGATGAAGAAATGCAGCCATTTGCTTGGATGTGCAACTGCCATGATGGCAGAGCCAGATTTACTGGTGGGTCGGAACATGGGCACACCCTAATGATGGGGCTGTCCTCATATGCACCATGGGCTACGGATCTCCTAGGCCCATGTCCTTCAGGATATGACATTTGGGGTGCTGTCTAGCACATAGCATGCTGTATATTCAACGAGCTTGCGAAGAGTTCTAATACAGAGCCTGCTGTAAACTGTGTGTGTTGAATCAGATCCGTGAGACAAGGTGGGGAGGTGGGGCTTTGAGATCAGGAGGTCACAGGGGGCTCTTTTATAAATGGCTATAGTGATGTTATCAAAACATGAAAGAAGCCTGGCGTGGTGGTACACGCCTTTAATCCCAGCACTCGGGAGGCAGGCAGGTGGATTTCTGAGTTCAAGGCCAGCCTAGTCTACAGAGTGAGTTCCAGGACAGCCAGGGCTATAAAGAGAAACCCTGTCTCGAAAAACCAGAAAAAAAAAAAATCAAGAAGAGGGCCTCTTCCTAGATCCCATATCTGTTGGGATCTTGATCCTGGATGTCCTGGCTTCCTGTGGTCTCTCCTCTGGGAGTCTCTGTCTTAATCTTTCATTAGTACACTAGTCATCCTGGATTAAGGTCCACTCTAATGACCTTGTTCAGCTTAATTACGCTCGAAAGGTCCTCTCTCATCTCATTAGTCACATCCAGACATGCTGCTGATTAGCGTTGCGACATGAGGCTCGGTGGGCATGAGAAAGGCCACAGCAAGGACAAACCACAGCTTTATCTGGAGGGTGTACTTAGCAGCTAACTCAGAATAAAGTGTGTCTGTTTGCTGACATCTGAAGGAGCTCAAAGCCGCTGCCCTTTATAAACGTGTAGTTTTACTGAATAAGTCAAGCTTGGGGACCCTGGAGGCCTCAGGACCTTATTTCCGGGGGCGGGGGTAAGTGTGGGAAGGCAGGCAGCGCAAAGACAATCGGTTTTTCCCAGTTACACATCTCTTTCCTTGACAACCCCAGCCAGGCCACTTGACCACTTCTGGGTTACTGACGCCAATTCCAGGTTCTTTTCCTCATTTACTTATTTATTTATTTTTTTGGTTTTTTGAGACAGGGTTTCTCTGTGTCGCCCTGGCTGTCCTGGAACTCACTTTGTAGACCAGGCTGGCCTCGAACCTAGAAATCCGCCTGTCTCTGCCTCCCAAGTGCTGGTATTAAAGGCGTGCGCCACCATGCCCGGCTCCTCATTTATTTAACAGAGGAAAATCTCAGCCCCTTTCCCTCCACGCCCATGGGCACAGCCACCCACAGCCCCTCCTCTCTGGGCCCCCTTTCTTCTCTAGAAGAGACTGCCATCTTATGTGCCTGTGTGCTGAATCTCACTTTTCTTCCATACCCCACCCCACCCCATGGGACATTTTCCTTTTGTATTCTTTTTTTTTTTTTTTTTCAAGACAGGGTTTCTCTGTATAGCCCTGGCTGTCCTGGAACTCACTTTGTAGACCAGGCTGGCCTCGAACTCAGAAATCCACCTGCCTCTGCCTCCCGAGTGCTGGGATTAAAGGCATGCGCCACCACTTCCGGCTTCCTTTTGTATTCTTATTTTGTATTGTTTTGTACCAGGACTTGGTACACATATCATAGTTACTAAAAAACAAAACAAACAAGCAAACAAATAGAAACTTTGAGCTAATTACTGGGCTATTTCAGTGGTTCTCAACCTGTGGATTATGACCCCTCTGGAGGTCACATATCAGATATTCTGCATATCAGATATTTGCATTGTGATTCATAATAGTAGCGAAAGTAGCAATGAAATAATTTTGTGGTTTGAGTCACCATAACATGAGGAACTATATTAAAGGTTCACAGCACTGGGAAGGTTGAGAACTACTGGGCTAGTTAATTAAATATTTTTTCAGAGATAAGTTCAAAACTCAGGCAGGATTCGAAAATGTCACAGAGCTGTGGAATGAACCAGATGGACAGAAGCAAAATGAAGTTAGTTGCGCCAGTCAGGCTAGAATCTTTCATCTTTAAAGTGGCTGCCTGTGCAGAGACCCCCACGGCTGGAGTAACAGGTTCCCCTGTCTCCCTACCACTTATGAGTGTGATAAAGTCAGAGGACTATCACAGTAGTTACAGGCGCCAGTCACTGCCTCGTCAGGGCGTGGCACAGGATGGTTGCCTGAGAGAAGCTGCTCTTTCATTGGACACTGCCAATGCCCAGGGAAGGAGAAAGGCACCAGAGGATAATTGGGTCAGCCCGGTGACCCAGAGCAGCCAGAACCAGCTAGGTGCCTCTGGGTGATGGCTGGGCTGCAGTCCTAGCCTTCCCTGTGTGTGCACACTGGGTTCATCTAACCCTCAGCTAGTGCTCTGAAGATGCGTAGAGTCGCAACAATCTTGGTGATTTTCTATTCTCTGCCCCTTGTCCTCTGCAATCTCCGGGTGGATACAAAACTTCATTTCTCTATGGAATGCTGAGGGGGGACCCCAGAACACTCACACATTCCTGTGGCTGCTTCTCGCCAGGAATCCTTCCCATGGGCCAGGCTCTTGGGGGAACTTGGCACCCGGTATCCAAAGCCTTCCTGAGTCCCCTCAGCAAGTTAGGTATTCCATGCCTCACAAGTCAAAACAGCATCTTTAGCCTGCCTGAGTAGACCCATGATCCCTCCTTTACCCAAGAGCAACGAAATAAGAGTGGAGGACCTGGGGTTGACCATGGTTACACACACTGTAATTCCTAGCATTCAGGAGGCAGTCAGACGGATCTCTGTGAGTTCCAGGCCAGCCATGGGTAGATGGTGAGATCTTGTTTCCAAACAAAACAAACAATGCTCTGAGGAGTGAAATTTGAAAAGCCAAGTCATTTCTCTATGCTTTAGTAATGAGAATACCAAACCTTCAATCAGCAACTGGGACTTGACAATCTCAGCCTCGTCCTGCAATACCCTTGTTCAGGAACTGGCTTATTGGCCTGACAGTGTTACCCAATGGCATTCCAGCACCAACCCGGGGCAGCATGGGTATAAATGAAGAGGAGTGTTGACCACCTACTCTCGGAGGGGAGCAAGATGCTAAGATGTAGTTCAAGGTCAACCAAGGTCTGAAAAGAAGGCTTCAATGGAGGGGGGGGAACCGGGACGGACGGGACTCGGTAGATCCCTACCCCTGCTCCCTTATCTGAAGCATCCTTGGAGAACCCAGATGCTTATGCCGACACACCCCATCCCCAGCTGCAGTAAATGATGGAAGCCAGCGGAACCTCTGGAAAAGTAACTCAGTTTACTTCCTCAAATGGAATTTGCGGACTGAGAAGGGGGCAGAGGGGATTAGGCCTTTAGTCCACTGTATCAGCCGTGGGAACTTAGAAATCCACACACCTGTCAAATTGATGCTTCGTTCGTCGGTTCTTTTTTCCTGTTTGGGCATTGCAAGAACTCTGTGGATGGGTCAAACAAATGCACCCCCGGCATTATCACTGGGCCATGGAAATAAAACAAACACAGACCGAAGACCTCCCTCAGGAAGGACAGCCACGCCACGCATCAGCAGAAGGGCTCAGCCTTTAACTTCTGGCTTCTATCTTGTCAGGAGCTCACACTAAAGAGTGCTGAAGCAAATCTTTAATCAGGAGAGGCAAAGGGTGGCTCATATGTAACACTGGCTGATAGGAAGGCGACCAGGAAACTCAAGGGGAGAGTCCAGGGAAATCTCTTGTGATAGAAGGGGAGTTTAGCAAGGTGGTAGGTGGAGGGGAAGGGTGTGTGAGGGAAGAGGGTGGCTCCGCTCCTAACTAGACCAGGTTGAACAGGAAGAGGCTCCTCTCCCAGCCCGGAGACACTGACTGTAATAGCAGAGCCGCATGTTCCTCCAGTCTTGTAGTGACTCATTGCCAACAATCTCATGGCCTTCACTCTTTCTTCCACACATACACCTTACTTTCTGCTCATATTTCATGAGCCAGGGATGGATGGGAGAGATCCTTATCTAAAAGGCATAGTTCTGAATTGCTAAGTAGAAATGTTGGTTAGGGTCTTGCATTGGCCCTGATTGCCTTAGGCAAAGTCATATATGATGACATGGAGATACATTTTAACAGCCTCAAGCCTATCCTTATCCAATCCCAACACTTCTGTTTTTACATTGGTTGGCAATTTAATTCTTTTACAAATACAGCCAATCAGATATCTGATGTTAATGCTGCTTTTAAGATTGGCTTAGGGGCCTACGGTGGAAACAATAGTGAAAAGACAGCTCAGGTGAAGAGTCAAGGATCTTTCTGGAAAGTTTTGAAATTCAGTCTTTATTTTTTTTTTTTTTTAGGGAGGAGTGAGGATTTCCACTCTGTTTTCAAACTCAGTAAGTAGTCCAGGCTCGCCTTAAGCTCGTTCTCCAGACCCCAGTCTGCTTAATAAGCATCACAAGCATGTGCTACATAGAAGATCTAGCCATTTTAAAAAAGAGGTTTCGCTGGGCGTGGTGGTACAGGCCTTTAATCCTAGCACTCAGGAGGCAGAGGCAGGCGGATTTCTGAGTTCGAGGCCAGCCTGGTCTACAGAGTGAGTTCCAGGACAGCCAGGGCTATACAGAGAAACCCTTTCTTGAAAAAAAAAAAAAAAAGAGGTTTCTCTTTAATGTAGTGTCAGTCTGCTGCATTCATAACATAAGGACTCAGGACAATAAATATACAATTAAAGGACAGTGGGTCAGGTGCTCACTGTTGAGACTTACTAGTTGGTCCCTGGGACCCAAATGTTTTAGAGAGACCTGATTCCTGACAGTTGTTTTCCTACGTCAACACTATACACCCAGGCAGACAAGCAGGCAAGCATCTGCAGGTCCTCAGAAAAGGGCGCAGAGCCTGGAGATGCCGTACTCCATCTACGCCAGATAGACTGAGCGCTTAGCACTAGTTAGGACCCCTGTACAAAACGACCCTGCCCAAGGCTCAGAGAAGATGGCGGAAGGAGAAATGGAAAGGCTAGAAGGGCCGGAGGACGGGGCAGAGCGATGTGAAGTGTACTCTCTGGTTATGACAGTCATTGGAGCTGGTTTGTAGGAGGATGCAATGACGTTTGTTGGAAAGCCTGTCAGGGGCTGTAGGCAAATACACGGAACCCACAGCAAACATGGTTTTACTGTTGCTGGAATGTAAGTGTATGTCGGAAATGTCTGCTTGCTGGGGAGGGAGGACCAGCAAAGAGCACCGACCATCTTTGTGGCATATTTAGGAGTATAAACTGAATTGTATAGGCAAAAGTTATTCTAAATACTTGAGCAGAAACTTGGGGGTCTGAACGTGGCCTGTAGCTGTGTGAATGGAGGGAAGGGTGGATCTGAGAGCCATTGTGGAACATGACTAAAAGACACACAGCCAGTCGTATGTGCCCAAGAAACATGTTGGGGGAGTCAGGGGCAGGGGGAGTCAGGGTCTCCACAGAGCTCTCAGCAGAGAGATCCCTTCTCTGCTGGACAAGACTTACCAGACTTATTAGAACCACAGGCTTTACCAGCATGGCCAGGAAGTTGTCATGTACACTGTGGTGATTTGAATGTGTAAGGCCCGGGGAGTTGGCACTATTAGGTGTGACCTTATTGAAGGAAGAGTGTCCCTGTGATCAATGAGACCCTCCTCCTAACCACATGGGAGCCAATCTTCTCCAAGGGGCCTTCAGATGAAGACACAGAACTCTCTGCTCCTCCTACACCATGCCTGCCTGGATGCTGCCATGCTCTCACCTTGATGATAATGGACTGAACCTCTGAACCTGTAAGCCAGCCCCAATTAAATGTTGTTTTTTTTTATAAGACTTGCCTTGGTCATGGTGTCTGTTCACAGCAGTAAAACCCTAAGACATATGCAGGTTGTTCAACTTTAGAATCCAGAGTTACAATTTATACTTTTTTGGTTTACTTGCAGAGACAGCAATGTTATCTGCTATGTGGCTTGCACCCCTCCGTGATGTTCATTCAGTACCAGCCTGAACACACTACAGCTCTGGCTGGGGTATCAGGTAGGCAGATACCTATCTAGGTTCAGAGGTGAAGAGGGTAGATACTTAGTGAAGAAGTCTAGACCTCACTCCCATTGTACAAATGGAGAAAAGGCCCAGTGGGAGACCCAGAGGAATACCAAAGTAATTAGAAGAAAGGGAAATCACAGTAGAATCTTCCAGTGCTTTCTGCCATGGTGTCAGCAACAAGGAGCGGGGTTAACCCCTGTGCTGAGCAGGGTGCCTAAGAAATGGGAACTGACTGTACTTCCTTACTGAAAGCTCCTTTAAGATCAAGTTCTAGACCTTCCCCACTTCTGTTGTAATTCCCCGTAATTATCCTTCTGAGGGGAAGGAATGCCTGGCCGTTTTAGTGCAGCCTTCTTGGGATACAGGAAGTGAGAGGCCAGAGCAAGGGCCATCCCAACACCCAACTCCTCCTTCAGCAAGGGGCTGAAAGGCTGCAGCTCTCTGTGTGCTGCACACAGGGGTGGTCCTTAGTCCTCAGAGCTGGGAAGAGGGTAGGGCTAACCTGCAGGACACCTGCCCTGCTGCAGTGCAAGCCAGGAGAGGCACTGGGCTGGTGACAGAGCTGGCCCTGGGTGGCAGGTGTTACAGAAGCCTCCAGCTGTGATGATCCAGTTCAGCCAGGATGTTTGAAAAGTTTAAGGTGAACCTAAATTTATCTTTACTCATGATTGTTTCATAGATTTCTAAGACTGGAGAGCATACAGACAACTAGTCATTCCAAATGAGTTTGATAAGGTGATTCTTTCCCCATATTTTAAAAAGTATATCGTGTGTGTGTGTGTGTGTGTGTGTGTGTGTGTGTGCGTGTGCGCGCGCGCGCGCGCGCGCGCATGAATGCCCGCCTACCTCAGTCTCTATCTAGTCGTTTGCCTCCTGCTTACCTATGTCATCTAGGACCACCCAACCAAGGGTGGCTCCTCCCACATCCATTGTCAATCAAGAAAATGCACCATAGGCCACTAGTGTGGACTTTTTCCTCAATAAAGGTTCCCTCGTCTAAAATGACTACCTTCTGTCAAGTTGAAATAAAAGTATCCAGCGCGCTGGGCGTGGTGGCTCACACCTTTAATCCCAACACTTGGTAGGCAGAGGCAGGCGAATTTCTGAGTTTGAGGCCAGCCTGGTCTACAGAGTGAGTTCTAGGACAGCCAAGGCTACACAGAGAAACCCTGTCTCAAAAAAACAAAACAAAACAAAACAAAACAAAACAAAACAAAAGTATCCAGTGCAGTGGGTGCTGTGACAGAGTAGTCTAAAATAAAAACACTTACGGAAAGGTTTATGTAGGCTGAGTACTGTCAGCCTTGAGGCCAGAGCTTGAGGCTGCACGCCACACTGTATTCACGGTTAGGAAGCAGAGAGCAATGAATGTTACAGCTGTCCTGGACACATTTAGGATGGGTCTTCCCAACCTAATACAATCTAGATTATCTTTCAAGACATGTCCAGAGATTTGGGCTGTCTCCTCCTTAAGAGGAAAATAGACTGTTCAAGTGTGGGCTCTGTGGGAAGGTGATTTAGAACTGACCTGGAAGGCAGGGTGGTAGTCTATATTAGAAATCCCAGTGTTTGGGAGGCTGAGCCTGGGGTATTACAACGAAGCCAGCCTGGGCTAACCTGAACCAAAGATTGCTCTGCCTCAAAGAGTTAAAAAAAAAAAAAAAAAAGCAAATTAGCAAAACCTAACAGGACGGTCATGCAAAGCTCACAGGGAATAGAAGTCCTACTGAGCCAAGCCTGCTCTGTTAATAGCCAGATAACACTCCACAGAGAGCAGATGGGGTGTGTCTAATACATGCTTCAGAGTGAAAATAACTTTTGAACAACATTCTTGGTTTTTTTGTTTTGTTTTGTTTTTTAAGACAGGGTCTTTCGCTGGGCGTGGTGGTGCATGGCTTTAATCCCAGCACTCGGGAGGCAGAGGCAGGTGGATTTCTGAGTTCAAGGCCAGCCTGGTCTACAACGTGAGTTCCAGGACAGCCAGGGCTATACAGAGAAACCCTGTCTCAAAAAACAAAACAAAACAAAACAACAAAAAAATACAGGGTCTCTCTATATAGCCCTTGCTGTCCTAGAACTCACCATGTAGACCAGGGTAGTCTTGAACTCACAGAGATCTGTCTGCCTCTGCCTCCTGTGTGATAGGATTAAAATTGTGCACCACCACAAATTTTAAAAAAATTCTTTGTAGCAATAGAGAGCTATTTTATTCATTTATTTTTTTGTGGTTTCTTTTTTGTGTTTTACTGTGTTCTTTTTTTTTTAAGATTTTTTTTTTATTATATTTAAGTACACTGTAGCTGTCTTAAGACACACCAGAGGAGGGCATCAGATCTCATTATGGATGGTTGTGAGCCACCATGTTGTTGCTGAGATTTGAACTCAGGATCTTCAGAAGAGCAGTCAATGCTCTTAACCGCTGAGCCATTCCTTCAGCCCCGTGTGTGTGTGTGGGGGGGGGGTTATTTTTATTTTTTTGAGGTCTTATATAGCCCCAGCTGACCTCAAATGTGTCATGTAGCTGAAGGTGACCTTGATCTTCTGATCCTCTGGTCTCCTAAGTGCTGGGATTGTAGGTGTAAAATAGCTATTTAAACAAACAAACAAACAAACAAAAACCCGTGGTATTTACATTTGAGTCATTGATATCAAAAGCATTTTAGGCTTAAACTTTGATTATTGAGAAGTGTTAAACTTGCTTTTCTTGTTTTTCAGTTTTAGAAACTAGCATTCTATGTGAACTCTGTGCTCTGAACTCGGGAGTGCTGGCCCTTTTTATCTCAACTTGACTTGAACTAGTCACAGGAGAGGGAGCCTCAGCTGAGAAATTGCCTCCATATGGTATGGCTTCAAGCAAGTCTGTAGGGCATTTTCTTAGTGATTGATGTAGGGGGAATCTAAGCTCACTGTGGGTGGTGCCATCCTAGGGCCGGTGATAAGAAAGTTGGCTGAACAAGTCACGAGGAGCAAGCCAGTAAGCAGCACCCCTCCGTGACCTCTGCATCACTCCTGCCACAGGTTCCTGCCCGCTTGGGTTCCTGCCCTCACTGCCTTTGATGATAGACTATGATATGGAAACAGAGTTGCTATGGGCATAGTGTTTCATCTCTGCAATGGATACCCTGACTAAGACAATTTGGGTAAAATTTCTTATACAGTCAGAGTATGTCAACAGCCGGCTATTTTGCACATATGTAAGGAGCAGGTTTTTGGAAGGAATTTTTCTGAAGAACTAGGTGGAAGGCTGAAGGTTGCTACATGGGGTCGCTGGTATAATACATACAAGTCTGGAAATGACCGCCAAGGCAGTGATGAGCCAGCACACAGACTGAAGCCCGTCCTGCAAAAGCCTGATTATCAGATGATTAAAAAGCCGAACTCGAGGTAATTCTTACTACAGAGCAGCTGTGAGGAGTGTGACGGACTACAATTGGTGGCTTGTCAGAACCTGAAAAAGCCTGCGGATTCTCCATATAGTCCGGCTTGACCACCAGATGCTTAATCTTGTTCTGTAAGGAGGAAACGTCGTTTTCAACCTTATGAATATTAAAAACATGAACTGATCATACATTAAAGTAACATATCAGTAAGGATGTCAAAAATCAAGAGCTATTTAGTGTTTACAGTATTTTCATCAATCGATTTAAAATCCTTCCAAAACCAGAGTGGGTGGCTCACGCCTTTAATCCCAGCACTCAGAAGGCAGAGGCAGGATGGGTTCCTGTGAGTTTGAGGTCAGCATGGGCTGCACAGGGAAACTGTATTTTTTTATATATATTTATTTTTTTAAAAAAAGATTTACTTTTATGTATGTGAATACACTGTTTTCAGACACACCAGAAGAGGGCACCATATCCCATTAGAGATGGTAGTGAGCCACCATGTGGTTGCTGGGAATTGAACTCAGGACCTATAGAAGAGCAGTCAGTGCTCCTAACCACAGAGCCATCTCTCCAGCCCCTGAAACTGTATTTCAAAAGGCCAGAGACTAAGATGTAACTTAGTTGTACACTAATTGACTAACATGCACAAGCCTTAGTTATTTGTGGCACACATGCATACATGCACACTCATACACACACACACACATGCACACTCGAGGGACATAGCTCAGTGGTAAGGCACTTGCCCGGTGCACAAAAGGCTGGACGTTCAAAGGGAAAAAAAAAA
>LR751757.1:117648-130553 GCA_902729485.2 Mus minutoides | reverse complement strand
AGGTGGGTAGGGGAGCAGGGCTGGGAGCGGGGAGGGTATAGGGAACTTTCTGGATAACACTTGAAATGCAAATGAAGAAATTTTCTAATAAATGTTGAAAAAAATAATTAAAAGAAAAGAAAGAAATCCTCTGCCCATAAGCACTGATAGAAAAATCGTGTTTGATAATCCATGTAGCCATTCCTAATGCCATCGTTTGGAGCATGTGGTCTTGGTAATTGCATATGAACTGTTCTGTACATGGTTACTAAGGTGGTCAGATTATTAGCACCGCAATTAAGATAGGATTAATGTTGAATTCTGGTCTATAAACCCATCCTTGATTTACATTGACTCATTTAAACTTACTAATTTTTCTTGACCTGTGCCATCTCATTTCAAATTTTGTATTGTGTTGAGCTCTTACTATTTACAATGAGACCAAGCTATGAAACAGAGTCTGTTTAACACACTAATAATTACTTGGAAATACTTAAAAAGGGAATGCAGAATTCAATAATTTGTTTAATGATGATTTTTTTATTATTAAAACAGAGGTAAACATTTTTTCATTGTAATATGTTTTCTCTATGACTAGTAATTTGTAATTATATTTTGTAATTGTTAAATTCTAGTATTACAGCTTTAAAAAAATTAGGATTGTCTTCTTTTTTGCTGCTGTGACTTTTGGGTTTTAGAGGCAAGTTCTCATTGCTCCCTTGAACCTCACCCTGTTAAGTGGGGATCGTAGGTTCGAACCCTAGACATGGCTTCTTCCTTCCCTTAAATTTGGCCCAGTTGCAAAGTGAATAACCTCCTATGTCTGTGCAGACAGCTTTTCTGTTCAGTCTTCCTGTGATGTTCAGCTTCAGCCACAGTTGCTTAGAGAGATACAAGATCAGAGCAATGCAGTCTTATCCTTAGGTTCCATGAGCCATCGTTCTTTGACTTCATGCATGTCTTTCTTCCTGTCCATCAAATGATGTCAGTCTCGTCAGACCAAATGGTCATCAGAGCAATATTAGTGACAATTTTCTGCCAGAGAGAATAAATCATTATCCAGACATTAAGTATTGAAGAACACAAAGCAGCTGCTCTCTGACAAGCTCCTTTTGATTTAAGGCAATTATGCTTTTAAAAATATTCCCCATGATTATAAATATACCTGGAAAAAGCTGAGTATGAAGGTGTCTTGTCTTAATATATTTTTATAGCCACTAAGAGTCATTACTAATTTTGAGATCAACTCCAGGGTGATATTTTCATTGTCACCATACATTGTAAGATCTGAGTGGTGTTTTCTATTTTTATCTATGAAAAGATAATAGAGACCCAAGAAACTGTTTAGTAGAAAGACTGAAATAATGCGTATGTAGTCTTTTTAGAGGAATTGTAGTCTAGCAACATGGCTGCTCGGGCAAGTGATTATACCCAAAGATATGATCTGGCCAAAATGACACACCCTAGATTACAGTACAATCTGAGTTAAATATAGACATACCATTAGCACATACTTTCAATCCCTTTTTTAAAAAAAAATTATTAGATATTTTCTTTATTTATATTTCAAATGGTATCCCCTTTCCTATTTTCCCCTCTGAAAACCCCGTATCTTGTCCCCCTCCCCCTGATCCCCAGCCCACCCACTCCTGCTTCTTGGCCCTGGCATTCCCCTATACTGGGGACATAGAACCTTCACAGGACCAAGGGCTTCTCCTCCCATTGATGACCAACTAGGCCATCCTCTGCTACATATGCAGCTAGAACCATGAGTCCCACCTTGTGTTTTCTTTGACTGGTGGTTTAGTTCCAGGGAGCTCTGGGGAATTGGTTAGTTCATATTGTTCCTCCTATGAGGCTGCAAACCCCTTCATCTCCTTGGGTACTTTCTCTAACTCCTTTATTGGGGACCCTGTGCTCTGTCCAATGGATGGGTTTGAGCATCCACTTCTGTACTTGTCAGGCACTGGCAGAGCCTCTCAGGAAACAGCTTTATCAGGCTCCTGTTAGCAAGCTCTTCTTGGCATCCACAATAGTGTCTGGGTTTGCTGATTGTATATGGGATGGATCCCTGAGTGGGGCAGTCTCTGGATGGTCATTTCTTCTGTCTCTGCTCTGAACTTTGTCTCTGTAATTCCTTCCATGGTTATTTTGTTCCCCCTTCTAAGAAGGATTGAAGCATCCACATTTTGGTCTTCCTTCTTCTTGAGTTTCATCTGTTTTGCAAATTGTATCCTGGGTATTCTGAGCTTCTGGGATACTATCCACTTTTCAGTGAGTGCATATTATGTGTGTTCTTTTGTGATTGGTTACCTCACTCAGGATGATATCCTCCAGATCCATCCATTTGCCTAAGAATTTCATAAATTCATTGTTTTTGATAGCTGTGTTGTACTCCATTGTGTAAAAGTACCACATTTTCTGAATTCATTCCTCTGTTGAGGGGCATCTGGGTTCTTTCCAGCTTTTGGCTATTATAAATAAGGCTGCTATCAACATAGTGGAGCATGTGTCCACACACTTATGGTCACTTGATCTTTGAAAAAGAAGCTAAAACCATCCAGTAGAAGAGGGACAGCATTTTCAACAACTGGTTCTGGCTCGACTGGCAGTTATCATGTAGAAGAATGTGAATTGATCCATTTTTATCTCCTTGTACAAATCTCAAGTCTAAGTGGATGAAGAAACTCCACATAAAGCCAGAGACACTGAAACTTCTAGAGGAGAAAGTGGGGAAGAGCCTTGAAGATATGGGCACAGGGGAAAAATTCCTGAACAGAACACCAATGGCTTGTGCTGTAAGATCAAGAATCAACAATGGGGCCTCTTGAAATTGCAAAGCTTCTGTAAGGCAAAAGACACTGTCAAGAGGACAAAAAGGCCACCAACAGATTGGAAAAGGATCTTTACCAATCCCAAATCTGCTCGGGTGCTAATATCCAATATATACAAAGAACTCAAGAAGTTAAACTCCAGAAAACCAAATAACCCTATGAGAGAATGAGGTAGAGACCTAAACAAAGAATTCTCTACTGAGAAATACTGAATAGCTGAGAAGCACCTAAAAAAAGTTCAACATCCAAAATCATCAGGGAAATGTAATAAAAATATCTCTGAGATTCCACCTCACACCAGTCAGAATGACTAGGATCAAAAACTCAGGTGACAGCAGATGCTGGTGAGGATGTGGAGAAAGAGGAACACTCCTCATTGCTGGTGAGATTGCAAGCTGGTACAACCACTCTGGAAATCATTTTTTTTTTTGTACCTCAGAAAATCAGGCATGGTACCACTGGAAGATCCAGAAATACCACTCCTGGGCATAACTTCAATCCTTAATGATGAATGTAGGAGTTTGTAGAAGGAAGAAGTTATGTTTGAAAGAGATGTCTAATTGAGGAGCAGACAAATTGATGAATCAGAGAAAGAATGGATAGAATGAGTCAGAGATAGGATATGCCCAGATTTCACAAGGACAAACAGGAAAAAGAGGCTACTTAAACAGCAGTGAGGGCCACGCTCAGATAGTTGTGCTCAGTTCATTTCAGGCAAGTTCAGTTCATGGAGTTCAGAAGCAGTCTTCAGGAATAGAGCAATTCAGTCAGAAGCTGAGAGAAGCCAATTTGAATCAGTCAGCCTGAACAGGCATTTGAGCCAGAACAACAGATTTGAACCAGCCAGCAGAAAAAGCAGTAACTCTCAGAGGCTGAAACATTCTAGGTCTAGATTAGCAGACATAGGATGGAAGCTGGAGCCTTTAAGGTCTGGGCTTTCAGAAGATTGCACAGAGGATATAACCTTTCAGGCCTTGACCTAGGAATAGTTAGAAATGCTCAGTCCAAGCCATGTATCCACAGAGCTTGAGTACACTCTCATCTCATTTCTTCCTCTGAGGAAATAAAAGTGACATTTACATATACAGTCTTTGAACTGTGCAGCATGCAGTAAAAGCAACATAAAACATTTACTGCATAGAAAATGTTATTATTTTCTGAGACCCCACATCCTATTGCTATAGAAGTCATTATTATATAACCCAGTATTTAGTATGTATTATACACCTCATGTCTAGACCCTAGAAATGAAAAAGATATGCATGCCTGTGTTACCTGACATGAAAAAGGTTTCCCTGGTGCTGTGGAAGTAGAAAAGGAGAGGCCAATTTTCTCCGGTGGAATAACGGAATGCTCTAATGAAGACAAATCTGGAGCATAAACAATGGGAAGGATACAGTGGGTAGAAGTGTGATGATTTCCAGTAGAGATATGCAGAAGCCCAGCATGTTCAGGGAAGAGAACAGGTAGAAAGAGAAGCATGAGATGCATCAAAGTCGATGAGAAAGAAAATATTTTCTAAGAGTTTTTTTTTTTTTTTTTTTTTTTTTTTTTTCCATAGCCGGTCAGTGGTGGTTAACACCTTTAATCCCAGCACTTGGGAGGCACAGGCAGGTGGATTTCTGAGTTTGAGCCTAGCCTGGTCTACACAGTGAGGTCCAGGACAGCCATGGCTACACAGAGAAACCCTGTCTTGAAAAACTGAAAAAAAAAAGAGTTTTTTTTTTTTTTTATTTTTCATAACCATCTTATTCTGAAACATCTTTAAAAATGGATTTCTTAGTAGCTGAGTAGTACTCCATTGTGTAAATGCAGGGGAAGGGGGAAGGGGAGAGGGGTTTTTTTGGAGGGAAAACTAAGAAAGGGGATAACATTTCAAATGTAAATAAAGAAAATATCTAATAAAAATGGATTTCTTTCTGGGAGCTTGTTTATTTCAAGTAGACATATTACTGATATATCAACATTTCTATATTTCTAAAATATTCCTAACCTTTCATAATTTCTGTATTTTGTGTCTTTTTGTATCTAAGGAATTTGAGGATAATGAGGGACATTAGCAATCGAAAATGCCAGTGAAATAGGAATGGAGAAGTATTTTGCCTGCAGTTTTCTAAGAGTAGCCAATCCTTTTGTGCTTGGGAAGATATTTTTCATGTTATGGAGTATGACCAGCATATTTTGAAGTCCACTGTGATTATTGCAAAGAGCTGAACTCTTAATTTCAATATATTTTGTAAGGTCCATATTTGAACCCAAGATTATTATACTAAATATATTGCCCATAATATATTTATTTGGCCCACTAAATTTATTGGCCACAAAGGCTGCTATGAACATAGTGGAACATGTGTCCTTATTACAAGTTGGAACATGCCCAGGAGAGGTATTGCTGGATCTTCAGGTAGTACTATGTCCAATTTTCTGAGGAAATGCCAGACTGATTTCCAGAGTGGTTGTATCAGCTTATAATCTTACCAGCAATGGAAGAGTTTTCCTCTTTCTCCACATGCTCGCCAGCACCTGCTGTCACCTGAATTTTTTTTAATTTAGCCATTCTGACTGGTGTAAATTGGTACCATCAAATTTTTAATCAATCAGTTGTTAAGCATAACTCTTCAGTGGAGGGAAAATATAAAGTAAAATGATGTCAGAGTTGCTGCTTAAAACACAGTTTCATGAGTGCCAAGTTCTACTGGAAATTGACCTTAGGTAGACCACATCTTTATCCTCCTTAAAATGAGCATGCACTATCTCCTTAACAGGTGTGTATAATCTGGGGTTTATTATTTTACACATATGGAGTTTGATTTCAGAGATGCTTTAAAGGTGTTAGGGAAGCAAAACATTAGTTTATGTAGAATGTACTAAAGGAGCAGAGAAAGGGGGATGGATCTTGTTCTTGCAGTTATTGGCACTACACACACACACACACACACACACACACACACACACACACACATGCACACAGACACACAATGCATAGCTCAAGCTCCTATTCTTTCTAGTACCCTAATATTTGATCTCAAAGAAAATATGGATTTAACGAGGGTATTTTGTTTCAAGTATCTCCAGTGTCTAGTATTATGAAGAAAGATAATTCCTGAAGAGATCAAGAACTGGACTTCTGTGCTCCATGCAGACCTCAGTAGAAAAGGAGCAATGTTCTAAGAAATGCTTCATAACACATCTCTGCAAACATATTTTTCTTCTGTCAAGTTCTTTATTCTCAAATAAAGTGAGATATTTTAACATTCATGTTTGTACATATGTGTGCATGGGCATGTGGGCATATGTCAGATGAGTATGTGTTCAGGTGTTGCTGTGTGTGTGTTGATGAACATGTGTTTGTTGTTGAGGGAGAAGTATAATTCTAGGATAGTATAGGTATAGTGTCTGTCACGTGTATGATTTTGATCCCAAAGTGAGAATGAATTTCCCTTTCTTTCTGTGTCTTTGAACAGCATTTCACTTTCTCATTGAGATCCTTTAAAAGATAGTATCTCACTATGTTGTCCAAACTTACTTTAACCTAGTAATTATCATGCCCAGCTTCTCAAGACCTCAAATTAGAACGCAAATACATGTAACAACGTAAGTCCCACCTGGGCCATTGCTTCCTATTAATTTTTCAAACTAAATCAACTTGTAACCCAGTCACTGGACAGGTACGGAAGGTAGTTGTCATTCAGCCACTTACTATGATTTGGTTTTTGGTCCAAAACCTCACATATTCTTTTGAGCCTCCTTATTTTTTTTTTTTTATTTTTTTTTACTATTTTGATATTTTCCTTAAATCCTCTGTATAAGAACACATTAGTTTTGCTTCCCTTAGCAAGAGAACCATATCTGCCAGTTATGCAGCTGCACTGTAGACAATGTTCTTCATTCATTTAGTGTGGGAAAGGAAAATAAGAATTTTCCCTTGGTGTTGACTCTGAGAGCGCTCACAGGACACTGATACCGGAGACACGATATTTATGTAGTCGCTTTTTAAGGTGCGGACTTGTAATTCACTGAATCTACAGCAGCAGGTCCCAAGTTCTACAAGTGGATTTGATTTGAGTCACCTTGTCAGGTTTGAAACAATGTCATGAATATAAATGTCAAACTCTCCAGGAAAGGCGATGGATATGCCACTTTGCTAGCTTCTCCAGACCCAATTTTCTGTGCAACCCCTGGTGCATTAAAAAATAAAATTTAATACAATAGTTGACAGGTGTTTCCACCTTTTATTAGCTTCTGAGGAGAAGGCTGCTTCTATTCCTTCAGCCGCTCTGTTCACACCCACGGTTCCCACATTCCTATGCACTGAGCTCATGTAGCTGCATGGCCAGCTAAGAGACACCCAGAGGGCAGGTCCTTGAAGTATTTGTTCAGGTGACCACAAATCTAGATATGCCCTGTTTCCTAGAAGGTCGGACAATGCCAAAGCTTCCGTTTGTCAAAATTATTTCTGCCTTTGACCTCTCTGATGAAATTTCTGCTGAGTGAAGAATAACAGAAATTTTGATAGGATGAGATGAAGTTATCGTATTGGGTTTTATTTTGCTGATCACACCCCAAATGGTTCAAGACAGGAATTTGTGTTGTAAAGTCAATCAATAAACAATTTTTTAAAAACAAAATTTACTTAAGATAGGCTTAACTCCTATTTTCAGTTTACAACTACCAGAGAGAAAAATCCTTGTCTGTTCTCCATGATTCTGTTTGTCCATTTCCAGAACCTCTCTGCTCTTTCTGGTTAACGCTCTTTTACAACAACATTCCAGAAGCAAATCCACATAGAAGTAGAGAATAAGCTGGAGGAAAACTTAGTAAGATAAAGAGGAACCAGATTGAAGAGTTATAACTCCAAGATGGAGTTGTTCCTATAATACACTTAAGAAAATTTTCCTATGGGAACCTGAACTTTTACCCGATACCACCCTGCCCCATCTATTTCTGAGAAAAACATGTTTGTCTTCCTTTTCCTGAAAACAGTCTGGTATTTGTCTTCCCTTTTCCAAAACAGTTTGGTCACAGATGTTCCGGGCAGCCGCCCAACAGTTCACCGCGACCCTGAAAATATTTTCTACTCCGACCACACAAGACAAAACCCCTCCCAGTTCCCCCTCCCAAGCTTGTGGTTTTAGCCCTTAAATATGCTAAGAAAATTAGAGTCGGGGTCAGACTCCTCTATCCCTGCGTGGATTATGAGTCTCACCCTAGCATGCTAGTCTGCTTCCTTTTTCTTACAATAAACCTCCTGCTGTTTGCATCAAGTTCGGCTCCTGTGTCTTCCTGGGGGACGTGCTCTCTGGGGACTGAGTAGGGGTCTCTCCTTACGGGGGTCCCTTCAAGATCAATGTTCAATAGATGTATTTTTGGCTCATTTCTGGGTAGGTCCTAGATCCCAGCATGTGTTGATTTACATGGTTACTGAAAACGTGTTGGCCAGGACATAATAGCCTGATATGAATAGGAGTAACTCAGGATCATGAAGGGCAAAAGACCTAACTGGAGAGAGTCAAAGTCTCCAGTGATTTGCCAATCACTGCCCTCCATGAAGCCAGGAAAGAGTTCCCCCAACTCAGACACTTAAAGATAAAACAGGGAGAATAGACGGTGGTATACTGGCCAACATCCATTCTGACTAATCATTATTTTTGTCCAATATTATGGCTCTCTGTATAGTTCCATAAGAATTCTGTTACCAGGGAATTTCCATTATCAGGGACTGCTTCAAAAGAGGGGGAGGGAAGCTGAATAAAATACTGTGGTACAATGTTGTGATATTTTCAGTTGACATGAAAAGGTACGGGGTAGAGAGGCAAAGGAAGAGCTGGAATAGAGGGAGGACTCGTGACATTTGCCTGGATTGCACTGGCCATTTAACCTTTAACCATCACAGTCATTCCAAGGAGAATGAGTTATTCCCACATACAATGAGAAACGAGGCTCAGCATGCTTAAATGGCTTTTCTGTCAAGCTGTGCAGTCATGAATTGAAACCAGGGGCATCGCCAGGGCTTGCTCCATTTCCACAGATGGCTGCTTCATTCTTTTTTTTTTTTTTTTTCCTGATCAAATCCCAATGTTTAATTATGAGTCTGAGCTTATAAAGAGAGTCAGGGGAACGCATCCTCCACTATGCCAGGATCTTGTTTCTTTGTCAGGATTGTGTCAGGAAAACAGGTTCTGTTTCTCAGCATGTAGTGGAATCTTGGAGGAAGCAGCAGATGTGACAGGACAATCGACTTTACCTAGGTCAGAAGACTCCACGGCCATGATGTACTGTGGCACCACAAACCACAGCGGCAAGACAAATCAACCATGAACTAAACCTGCTGAACCTGGGAGCCAAAAAGGAATTTTCTTTTTTCAAGTTGATTGTCTGGGGTATTTTGTCACAGCAAATAATCATAATCATAATCATAATCATAATATTTTCTGTGACTCTGGTGGTTTGAATATGCTTGGCACAGGGAGTGGCACTATTAGGAGGTGTGGCCTGGTTGCAATAGGTGTGGCCTTATTGGAGGAAGTGTGTCACTGTGGGTCTGGGCTTTAAGACCCTTGTCCTAGCTGCCTTTGAAACAAGATGTAGAGCTCTCAGCTCCTCCAGCACCATGCACGTCTGCATGGTGCCATGTTTCCTGCCATAATGATAATGGACTGAACCTCTGAGCCTTTAAGGCATTCCCAATTAAATGTCGTTCGTCCTTTATAAGAGTTACAGTCATCATAGTCTCTCTTCACAGTGGTAAAACCCTAAGGAAGACTCATTTTATTATCTACAAAGTGGGGAAGATAGAGAGTTATGAGTGTTTAATGCAGCAGCGTTTTAAAGTTTAGTCAGGGATGCCTCACAGCCAGGACTGTAAACGTTGGCTTCTGCAGAACCAGGACAAATAGGTCCCACGGGTCTCTACCAGACCAGGGAAACCGGAAGTGTTACAGCCCTTAGAAGGGATGCAGTTAGGCGCAAGGCAGGTAGCTGGGATCCTGAGTCTTGTCAACTACTGAGGCAATGCTAGTGCCAGCAGCAGGGTAACTGTTTTGGGGTAGGGCAGCAGGCAGCAGCATAGCGTGAGTCTTACCCTGAGGGCCAGTGATGAATGCTTCAGGAGAGAAAACTCTTCTCCAAGTGTTTAGACCTCTAGTAAAACAGCCACTCTCTGATGGTCCGCAGTGAAATAACTTTTGCACTTTTTTTCCATGTGGATAGGGGTTTTATATACATTGATAAGTAGGGTGGGATCCAGGGGGAAATACCATTGGCTCAGTTTGAGATGCTAGTAATGCTCTTTTTATACGGGGTACATTCCCTATGCGATTGATTGTCATGATCCACTCAGGGTGGTGGTGTGGTTACATATTCCATAGCAAGTAGAGACAGGAAGGGAGTGGCCCCAGTACTACTGTTCTCAATTCTGAGATTTACAGGGTTTGAACTCACCAACCAACCTTACCAGTTCTTCTGTCTGGTGGCACAGTCTACTTGCCCCACAGTAAGAAATGTTGAAAGCTCAATTTTATGCACATTCAGGTGAGATTCGAGATAAGAGGATCACAAGAGTCCCTAGATAGACTCACACTGGACATTCTTTGCTTCTCATGACCTGTACATACAGCTGGAAGCACTTGTTCATTCTATCATTCTTACCACTCAGGAGGCTTTGTGAGGGTTTGACTATAGACAGTTGATTGATGCTGTGTTATTCAGCCTTTAAATTTAATGTGAATTCCCCATAAGTACTTCATGTTTAGCCAGATGGCTGTAGACTAACTGGTTTCTGGTAGACAAACCCTTCCGAGTCCTGTTCTAATCTGATAGAGTATCTGCTCCTGCCTGAAGTGTACCCTGTCTCTTACAATGTTTTTTTCTGTCCTATGTCAGAGTGTGGGTAAAAAAAAAATTGGTTTCCTTGGAGCCTTGGATTCTCTTTTCTGCCTATTACAGAAAAGATCTGTGACTGTTTACTAGTCTAGTGTCTAGAGTTTACAGTGTAGAGCTGTCTACAGGAATGTTGCTTTACTAGATAAATACAGGAGATAGTGAAGAAGTTGTTCTAGTGGTGGTCCTTGTAGGATTTGTGACCCTGTGTTTGACAGCAAGAGCTGGTAAGCAGCAGACTGCCAGGAGCAGCCAGTGATGCCTTCCAGTGTTAAGGCTCTTGTGGAGGCTTGGGAAGTCAAGGCTTTTTAGGCTATGAAAGGAAGAGTTTTGCTATGTCTGGAGATTATTGGGTTTATTATGATTTCCCAGCCCCTGTCTCCTCTCTGAAGAGCTGCTAAGGGCTTGAGCCAGGCTGTTATAGCAGGAGCCTCTCAGCCATTTGTGCCATCACTGTTCAATTTAGGTTGCTTCTTGCGTGCTTACAGTATATAAAGACCGTTTCCTCCATTTTGCCTACTCTCAGCTGCTCCAGATGACCCATGGACTAAAAATGTCTCTTATCTTCACTAGGAAGCAAAAGAATCAAAATCTTTTCCAGATTCATCTGCTTGAGGGTACTGGGAGCTGAGCATCAGGTTATCAGAGAAGACAAGGTGATCGGATGATGGTAGGAGCTGGCTAAAGTCCATGGTGACAGCCTGGTTCTTCTCAATATCCTTAGGGGACATCAGTTATCTGTTTGTTCAGGAAGTGTGGTTCAGATTCTGAAAGTCAAAACTGTGCAACTGGAGTCAGGCCAGCAGGCTCCATAAATCACAATTCACCAAGGTGTGTGACCCTCTCTTTAGATGATCCAACCCATCCCCCAACATCTGGGGAAATGTATGGATGTTGAGAAGGTGAAGGAATGCCCCTAGTACTTCACAGCAAAGATGTTGTATGGCAATGATTGTGCTCTCTAGTATCAGTCTTAAACAGTAATCCCAAATAGGACAAAATACTAGTAACTTCTGGGGACTTCTGCAAACCCCAGGATACTCACCCACGGATTCTATCAACTTGCATAGTTAGAGACTTTGTGCTGTGTTCATATCCCTAAGCAGCCCCCATCGAGGCCTTGAGGGTGAATATATTCCTATTTTTATTTTCTGTTTGGCTCCATCCCTCTGTGTGTCATTTTATCGAAGTTTCACTACACTTAGAGAGAGTCTGGCCCACTGAATTTGAGGGCTACAATCAAAATTTTATGATGACACACACGGACAAGAAGATAAAACATATGGAGGTATTTTAGAAAATGTTCTCTTTCAGGCACCTTGAAAGCACATGCAGCTTGAAGGTTGGAAGGAGGGCAGAACACAGTGATTATCCTCAGAGGAAAAAAAAAAAAAACAGGCATCAAAACGATTTCAAGATGAGATAAAAAGAAAAAGAGGCCACAATTTTCAGAGGGATTGAGGGTGGGGGACATGGGAAAGATTAGAAGGAAGGGATGGCAGTGGTTGCAGGGAGAAAAGGAAAGGTGGAAGGTGATGTAATTAAATTTTAAATAAAAAAATATAAAAAGTTTCCCGCTCATTTATTTTTTAAAATCAAACATTCAGAAAATGTGGCGATTTCCCATGCTGTCCTCCCACTGTACTAAAACATTCTCTCTCTCTCCTGCCTTTCCTATTCCTTTTCTGCTTTCTTCCTGCAATGTTCTTTCTCCTTCCTTCTGACCCTTCTTTCTCCTCTGTCCTTCTCATTCCTTACCCTCTCCTCTCCAAATGGTAGCTTGTGTGTTTTCATGCATTGTCTCCAATAGTGCAGGTTGACTTCTAACACACAACATTGCTCAGGGTGGCCCCAAGCTCCGGATGCTCCTGACCACCACCGCCAGAGTGCTCGGGATATAGACATGGACCAGCAGTTTGCTTTATGTGATGCTTAAGGTGGTCTCCAGGTAAGCCATCTGTCAGCTGAGCTTCATTCTCAGCTTCATAGTAATGCTTTTAAAAATACATTTTTTCGTTATTCCAGATGAACTTGCTGATTGTCTTTTCTAGATCCTTGAAGAATTGATTTGGAATTTTGATGGGGATTGCATTGAATCTGTAGATAGCTTTTGGCAAGATAGCCATTTTTACTATATTGATTCTGCCAATCCATGAGCATGGGAGATCCTTCCATCTTCTGAGATCATCCTCAATTTCTTTCTTCAGAGACTTG
>LR751757.1:106128-117584 GCA_902729485.2 Mus minutoides | reverse complement strand
CAGGTAGATCAATGGAATAGGATCGAAGACCCAGAAATGAATCCACACACCTATGGTCACCTGATCTTTGACAAGGGAGCTAAAACTATCCAGTGGAGAAAGGACAGCATTTTCAACAAATGGTGCTGGCACAACTGGCAGTTATCATGTAGAAGACTGGGAATTGACCCATTCTTATCTCCTTGTATGAAGGTCAAGTCTAAGTGGTTGAAAGATGTCCACATAAAACCAGAGACACTGAAACTTATAGAGGAGAAAGTGGGGAAAAGCCTCGAAGATATGGGCCCTGGGGAAAAATTCCTGAATAGAACAGCAATGGCTTGTGCTGTAAGAGCGAGAATGGACAAATGGGACCTCATAAAGTTGCAAAGCTTCTGTAAGGCAAAAGATACTGTCAACATGACAAAAGGGCCACCAACAAATTGGGAAAGGATCTTTGCCAATCCTAAATCGGATAGGGGACTGATATCCAATATATATAAAGAACTCAAGAAGGTGGACACCAGAAAATCAAATATCCCCATGAAAAAGTGGGGCACAGAGTTAAACAAAGAATTCTCAACTGAGGAATACCGAATGGCAGAGAAGCACCTGAAAAAATGTTCAACATCCTTAATCATTAGGGAAATGCAAATCAAAACAACCCTGAGATTCCACCTCACACCAGTAAGAATGGCTAAGATCAAAAAATCAGGTGACAGCAGATGCTGGCATGGATGTGGAGAAAGGGGAACACTCCTCCACTGTTGATGGGACTGCAAGCTTGTTCAACCACTCTGGAAATCAGTCTGGCGGTCCCTCAGAAAATTGGACATAGTACTACCTGAAGACCCAGCAATACCTCTACTTGGCATATATCCAGAAGAGTTTCCATCTGGTTATAAGGACACATGTTCCACTATGTTCATAGCAGCCTTATTCATAATAGCCAGAAGCTGGAAAGAACCCAGATGTCCTTCAACAGAGGAATGGATACAAAAAATTTGGTACATTTACACAATGGAGTACTACTCAGCTATTAGAAACAATGAATATATGAAATTCCTAGGCAAATGGATGGATCTGGAGGGTGTCATCCTGAGTGAGGTAACCGAATCACAAAAGAGCTCACATAACATGTACTCACTGATATGTGGATACTATTCCAGAAGCCTAGACTACCCAAGATACAATTTACTAAACCCATGAATCTCAAGAAGAATGAAGTTCAAAGTCTGGTCTCTTTGCCCCTTCCTAGAATTAAGAACAAAGCACACAAAAGTGAAGACATTTTAATTTGCATTATAATATTTTATTACTCAAGTTAAATTTTCTGGTTAAAAATTGGAACAAATAATCTATATTTCAAAGTAATGTGAAAATGAAAGGGGTAATTTATTTGAGAATGCTTTAGGAACTGTCAAAAAAAAAACCATACTAGATGACATGAGTGTTAAATTAGAAACCCTGTGGAAATATAATATGTCTTATGTGGGGTGACAGAATATGCTCATTGTCCACCCACCACCCCTACACCTTACATGCTCCTCCATGCTGTCTTCCTGTCAGAATTTTGGGCTACTTGTTGAGGCTGAAGTTGTCTTTTTATTAGATATTTTACTTATTTACATTTCTTATTTTTCTTTTTTTGAGATTTACTTTTTATTAGATGTTTTTTTAATTTACATTTCAAATGTTATCCTCTTTTCTAATTTCCTCTCTTAAAATCTCTTATCCCCCCTCCCCCTGCTCATTCTTATCTCCTTGTACAAAGCACAAGTCTAAGTCGATTAAGAAAATCCACATAAAACCAGAGAAAATGAAACTTACAGAGGAGAAAGTAGGGAAGAGCTGTGAAGATATGGACACAGGGGAAATATTCCTGAACAGAACAGCAATAGCTTGTGTTGTAAGATCAAGAAGTGAAAAATGGGACTTCATAAAATTGCAAAGCTTCTGTAAGGCAAAGAACACTGTCAATAAGACAAAAGGGCAACCAAAAATTGGGAAAAGATCTTTACCAATCAAAATCTGATACGGGATAATAGTAAATATATATATAAAGAATTCAAAAAATTGGATTCCAGAAACCCAAATAACCATATTAAAAATGGGGTACAGAGCTAAACAAAGAATTCTCACCTGAGGAATACAGAATGGCTGAGAAGCACCTGGAAAAATGTTCAACATCCTTAATTATGAGGGAAATGCAAATCAAAACAACCCTGAGATTGTAGCTCTCACCAGTCAGAATGGCTAAGATCAAAAACTCAGGTGACAGCAGATGCTGGCAAGGATGTGGAGAAATAGGAGCACTCCTCCATTGCTGGTGGGATTGCAAGCTGGTACAACCACTCTGGAAATCAGTTTGGCGGTTCCTCAGAAAATTAGACATAGTACTAGTGAAAGATCCAGCAATACCACTCTTGAAAATATACCCAGAAGATGCTCTAACTTGTAATTTTTTTACATTTCAAATGTTATGTATTCACTTTCCTAGTTTCCCATCTAAAAAACCCCTATGTCCACTCTCCCCCTGCTCAACAATGTACCCATTCCTGCTTCCTGGCCCTGGCATTCTGCTCTAATGGGTCATATAACCTTCACAGGACCAAGGGCCTCTCCTGCATTGATGACCAACTAGGCCGTCCTCTGCTACATATGCAGCTAGAGCCATGAGTCTCAGTAAGTTTTCTTTGCTGGTTGTTTAGTTCCAGTGCCTGACCATGTTTCCATTGAGCATAGAGTTGCTCAGTTTCCATGTTTATGTTGGCTTTCCGTTGTATTTATTCTTATTGAAGACCAGCCTTAGCCCATTGTAATCTGACAGGATGCATGGGATTATTTCAGTATTATTGTATATGTTGATGCCTGTTTTCTGACTAATTATATGGACAGTTTTAGATAAGGTACCATAAAGTGCTGAGAAGAAGGTATATTCTTTTGTTTTAGGGTAAAGTTTTCTGTTAAATCTATTTGGTTCATAATCTCTATTAGTCTTACTGTGTCTTTGTCTAGTTTCTGTTTCAATTACCTGTCTATTGGTGAGAGTTGGGTGTTGAAATCTCCCACTATTATTTTGTAGGGTTCAATATGTGTTTTGGGCATTAGCAAGTTTTTTTTTTTTTTTTTTTTTTTATGTGGGTACCCTTACTTTTGGAGTATAGATGTTCAGAATTGAGATTTCCTATTGGTGGATTTTCTCTTTGATGAATATGAAGTGTTCTTCTATACCACACTTGATAACTTTGGATAAAAGTCTGTTTTATTGGATATTAAGATGGCAACTCCAGCTTGATTCCTTGGACCATTTGCTTGGAAGACATTTTTCCATCCTTTTACTCTGAGATAATGTCTATCTTTGTTATTCAAGTGTGTGTGTGTGTGTTTTTTTTGTATGCAGCAAATTGCTGGATCTTGTTTGCATATCTATTCTGTTAGCTTAAGTTTTCACAGGTGAATTAAATCCACTAACATTGAGAGATAATGAAGAGAGAAGACTGTTTCTTCCTGATATGTTTCTTTTTATAGGTAGTTCTATGTGCTTGTGGTTCTCTCCTTTTGGCTTTGTTGTGAGATGCTTAATATTTTGTCTTCTCTTTGGTGCAGATTACTTCACTGTGTTGTAGCTTTCCTTCTAGGATCCTCTGTAGGGCTAGACTGGTAGATAGGTATTGTTTGAATTTGGTTTTGTTCTGGAATATTTTGTTTTCTCCATCTATGTTGATTGAGAATTTTGCTGGATGTAGTAGCCTGGACTGGCCTTTTTGTTTTCTTAGAGTTTGCATGACCTCTGACTCAGCTCTTCTGCCTTTCATTGTCTCTGTTGAGAAGCCTGATGTAATTCTGATAGGTCTACCTTTGTATGTTGTTGGAAAATTGTTTTCCAGGCCTTTACTGTGAGGTATTGTCTTTGACACTGAGGTGTGTTTCCTGTATGCAGCAAAATAGTGGGTCCAGTTTATGAATCCAGTCTATTAGCTGTTAGTCTCTGTATTTTCACTAGGGAATTGAGTCCATTGATATTAAGAGATATTAAGGAATAATGACTGTTTCTTCCTGCTATGTTTGATGTAATTTTTATGTTTGTGTGGTTATCTTCTTTTGGGTTTATTAAAAGAAGATTACTTTCTTGCTTCTTCTAGGGTACAGTTTCCCTCCTTGTGTTGGCATTTTTGCATCTATTATCCTTTGTATTGCTTGTTTTGTGGAAATACACTATATAAATTAGTTTTTGTCATAGAATACCTTGACTTCTCTGTCTATGGTAATTTATTGTTTTTCTGGGCATTGTAGCTGAACTAGCATTTCATTTCTCTTAGGGTCTGTATGAGATCTCCCCAAGATCTTCTATCTTTCCTAGTCTCTGTTGAGAAATCTGATGTAATTCTCATAGGTCTAACTTAATGTTACTTGATCTTTTTAAATTACTGATTTTAATATTATTTCTTAGTTTTGTGCATTTTATGTTTTGACTATTATATGATAAGACAAATTTCTTTTCTATTTCAATCTATTTCAAGTTCTGTAGGCTTCTTGTATGTTAATGGGCATCTCTTTCTTTAGGTTAGGGAAGTATTCTTTTATAACATTGTTGAAGATGTTTACAGGCCCTTTAACTTAGAAATCTTCACTCTCTTCTATACCTATTATCCTGAGGTTTTGTCTTCTCATTGTGTCCTGCATTTCTGGGATGTTTAGGGTTAGGAGCTTTTTGCACTTTGCATTTTCTTTGACTGTTGTGTCAATGTTTTCTAGGGTACCTTCTGCACCTGAGGTTTTTTCTTCAATCTCTTGTATTTTGTTGGTGATGCTTACATCCATGACCCCTTGATCTCTTTCCTACGTTTTCTATCTTCAATGTTATCTTCCTTTTTTTTTCTTTACTGTTTCTATTGCCATTTTTACATCCAGGATGATTCAGTTCCTTCACCGGTTTGGATGTGTTTTCCTGTAATTCTTTAATGGATTTTTGTGTTTCACTTTTAACGGCTTCTACCTGTTTACCTGTGTTTTTCTGTATTCTCTAAGGGAGTTATTTATATCCTTTAAAAGTCCTCTATCATTATCATGAGAGGTGGTTTTAAATCAGTCTTGCTTTTCTGGTGTGTTGAGTTATCCAGGGGTCATTGTGATGGAAAAACTGGGTTCTGATGATGTCAAGTGGCCTTGGTTTCTGGTGCTTATATTCTTGAGCTTGCCTTTCACCATCTGGCTATCTCTAGAGTTATCTGTCTTTCTGTCTGTGACTTTGGTTTGTCCCTCCTGCAAGCCTATGTACTACAGTACTCCAAGCAGACAAGTTCTCTCTGGGAGAAATTATTTTTTTTTTTTTTTTTTTTTTTTGAGAACTGTGGCACAGGTATAGCTCTGGGTTGCAGATAGAAACCAGAATGATCCTGTCCCCACCTGATCCTTGGTCCTTGTGTCTTGATGACTCTGGGAAGGTCCCTCTTAGTCCAGGAATTTGAAGAGAGATGGTGGTCAGACCTGTGCTCATAGGCTTCTGTGTGCTCCTGGGAGAACAATTTTTGTTTTTTCCTGGTAGTGTTTTTGCATGTAGCTCTGTGGCACAGGATCAGATCTAGGAGCAGATGGAAACAGGAAGGCCACTGCCCCAGGTGTCTCCTCTGTTCCTATATCCTGAGGTATCTGCTTGGATTCCTCTGAGCAGCAATGGTGGTTTACCTGCATTCACAGACTTATCTGCTCTCCTGTAAGGATACCTCACTCAGTTTGAAACTTTATAACAATCATGAAGGAAGATGTTTTTCCTTAATTGAAGAATATAAACACAAACCACTGAGGTATTATTTATGGCTAGTTCTATTCTTTTAACATGTTATGACATAAAGTGGAAACATGTGATTTTTTTATAGTTTCTATAAATGTAAATTAAAATTTAAGTGGATTTTTGTGTTTAAAATGTAATTAATGAATAAGAAATAATTTATATATATGCAGAATCATCTAACTTTGGCAACCTTGGTTATAACTTTTACAAGGTGAATCAGAATTTATCACACAATTTGGAAATAATATTATTGTTCTGATTTTTCCCATAGGAGATTAATAAATATTACAAGTCCAGAGCATGAATATAGTGACAAGTTTCTCTCAGAAGGAACATTCAAATATCCAACATATGTGGATTTAGTTTGAAAGTCATTAGATACCAAGAAAATCTGCATAGTGCAAATGGTATCTATTTCTAACTTTTTCTTCTCATTCCTATGTATCTTCTGTGTGCCAGAACATCATTCCATTTCCTCCCATATAATATGTTTAAAGTCACAATTATCCAGTCATTTGTACTAGAATTCTTTCTTACAAAGGCCTGTGAGGGTTTGCCTTACTTCTTTCTCAATTTGAGTGAGCTAAAGGACATTTAGGAGATTAATAAAACACAACTATGAACTTCTGTACGAAAGTGTCAAGAGTTAAGCAAACAGGTTTTATTCTAACCTAAACACAGGCATCAGAATCCTATAATCTAAAAGAAATAATGGAGATAGAAGGAGCCATTGTAGCACATGTATGTTTCTCTCATTTTCTGGACACCATAAAGTGAGCAACTTGTACCAGAATGACTTTCCACCATGAAGGAAGTGGAGTGAGTGATTGAAACAGCTTTATAGGGGGGAAAGGGGCTGTATTTTGCTTGAGCAATATAAGGTGCTATTAATGAACAGTGGTACTTCTGTAGAGTAGATATACCACAAAGAAAACTTAAAGTAAGCAAATGTCTCCCCAAACAGGATGAGGCATAAAATAAAGGTCAGCAGTGTAAGACATGAAAGCTGAGTTAGAAGTGATTTTAAGAGCAGACTCTATAGAAGTAATTCATTTCAAGAACCTCCTTAGGCCAGGATTCATGCTTAAAACCTTAGAAGCATGGAGCAAAATAGTCAGGAGTATGAATACACCCAGTTGAAGGCAAGAAGATTTTTGAGTCCAGGCAGAGAGTAAGTGGTCACTACAGCCCAGAAGGCTCTGTATTCAAAAGAAGTTTCCTTTCTTCACAAGCAACATTGTCCAAAGGCATTACTTGATTATCTAATATTATATGACTTCACCCAATTATATAACATGAACAAATCTGTATTCACAGTCAGTGATCTTATTTAGGCAGATGATCATTTTTAGAAGTCTCCAATTAAATATTTATATTTTTGTGAACACTGGAACAAATAACAAATTTCTAGGGCATGTTAATAATGCAGTGATGGTTAAATGCTTTTTCTCATCCTGACTACAAGTATTTTAGAGATAAGTTTTAGTGATATCTTATTTAATCTTCAAGGTTTGTACTAAAAACCAAGGGACTTCTTCCAAGATGGTTAAACATTAATTTCAAAAATAAGAGTATTGCCTCCTAATGACTCACATAGCATTTAGATATTTAGGAGTTATTAGAGAATCACAGTCAAATATCAAACAGAAACTTTAGACAGCTGTACCAATATTCAGATAAATAAGTCAAGTGTTTCTTTAATGCATGAACAGTTGTAGGAAGAAAGAGTCGAAGATAAGAAAACTGAGTGCCAAAGCAGTCACTGGTTGACCTTGATGTGCACAGGTAGGGACAGGCACAAGGAGATTCGTGAGAACTCAGCAGGGATTTAAATCTTTTGTCATACTTCAATGTTATGTAGTTTGGAACCAAGCCCAAGGAAAAGCAAACTGCAAATTGTACGAAACTCAGCTTATATGTTGAGGACAGAAAGACTGGGTTTAGTTGTTTCCAGTGTAGTGCTCTATGTTCTTTATACTGGGATAAAATAATAAAGAGTATGAAACTAGTTCTCTTATTTCTGAATCATGTACTTACTAAACAAATATTATTATTGTAATGGCAGGTTGGTCATTACCTTCCAGTGTTTGAATTTATCTTTACCCTCTTGAGGATCAGAACCAAATTTTTCTCCAATCTATCATGAACAATATCACATTCAACTTGAAGCATACTATGCTCATTTACTTTATCTAAGCACCCTTAACCTGGAATTTTTATCAATGTATCATTCTAAGTAAGTATTCTTTGTTAAGTTAATTGACACATTTTAAGTAGAATGGCTCACATTCGCACATAATTCCATGTCTTTGAGATCTGATGCCCTTCTCTTGCCTTTGTGAGCTTCTTTATGCTCCTGGTGAACATAATTAATTCTGGCACACATGTATCATAATAAATTTTTTTAAAGGGCATGGAGTTAAAGACGTCACTAAAATAAAATGTAGATGTAGTTTAATATTCATATCTTTCTTTAGGAGCTAGATAAGATTTCAGTGGGGAGGGGGACTATCAAGTAGGTTTGAGTGAGAATTTAGGGTCAGTAAAAGGGTAAGCATGTAAAATTGTAAATAGCTACAAAAATATGGAGGTTTGACAAAAAAAAATGAAAGGAATGGATTATAGTATGGATGAATTCAGAAGAGGCCAGGACATAAACAATTTCTTCCTCTAAATGGCAATTTAGAGGTTCAGGACACTAATGACGATGAGATGCCTATGCTATAATATTCTTTCTACAAGGAAAGGCTTACACCATGCTCAGTGAATATCTCAAAGAAGGCAGAAAGACTTAAAAAGCCAAATGACCAGCAAGCTTACTGTGAGAACGTATTGCTAAACAAAACATAAGATGAACCCATAATATCTTAACAACATTTCTGCAGAGGATCTGGGTTTGGTTTCTAACAGTGACATGGAAGATCATAACCATCCCCAAGTACAGTCTCCTTAAGGTCTGAAATCCCCATCCAGCTTCTGAGGATATTGCACCCATAGTACACAAGCATACACCCAAGCAGTACCCAAATACTTAGAAATCAATTTTAAAAACAGTTATTGACAGAAGAATACCAGCATTATGATATCACCAGTCAATGTGAAAATGTGAATGGGGAAATTCAAGACTCACTCCTAGATGAAGAGCTACAGGCAATCAGTGAGAAGGAGAGGTGGAAAATCAGTTTTCTCTAGGATTGCGCTCCCTGATAGGCTACCAAATCTCAAGTGATCAGTCTTAAAAAGGCATACATAGGGTAATATTTAATAGATTCAGAAGTTTTTTTTTTTTTTTTGCCAGTGAGTGTGTAACAGTAGTAATGTAAAAGGAAGAGGTTATGAGTTTGACAGGGAGTTGTGGAAGATGAAACTTGGTTAAGCAGAAATGGGGAAAGGGGGTGTTAGCCTGTGGTTTTATTAATTGGAGAACTGAGTTTCTTGATGTTGAGAGATATTAATGACCAATGATTGTTAATTTCTGTTATTTTAATGTTGGCTGTGTGTGTGTGTGTGTGTGTGTGTGTGTGTGTGTGTGTGTCTGCCTCACACACATGCATGTTTTCCTTATTTTGTTTTTGCTTGTGTGGAATTATTTCTTGTGCTTTCTTGTATATAGATAATATCCTTCACTTGCAGTTTTCCTTCAAGTATTTTCTATAGGGCTAGATTTGTAGATAGATATTATTTAAGCTTTTTATTTTGTTTTTTATTTATTTTTGAATATCCTATTTTATCTATCTATGGTTATTTAGAGTTTTGCAGGGTACAGTAGTCAATGTTGGCATCTGTGGTTTCTTAGAGGCTGTAAAACATTTGTCCAGGCTCTTCTAGGTTTTAGAGTCTCTGTTGAAAATTCAGGTGTTATTCAGAAAAGTTTGCATTTGTATGTTTCTTGGCCTTATTCCCTTGCAGTTTTGAATATTCTGTCTTTGTTTTGAAGATTGTTTTTTATTATTTTGCTCTGGGAGTATTTTTTTATGGTTCAATCTATTTGGTGTTCTGTAAACTATTTGTATGTTTATAGACATCTCTTCCTTTAGGTTAGGAAAATTTTCTTCTATGATTTTGTTGAGAATACAGGGCCTTGGCGCTAGGACACTTCACCTTCTATTGCTATTATTGTGAGGTTATGTCTTTTAATTGTTTCCCAGATTTCCTAAATATTTTGTGTAAAGAATATTTTTTTTTGATTTAACATTTTCTTTGACTGAGTTATGAATTTCTTTTATAGTATCATTTGCAGCTGAAATTCTCTCTTCCCTCTCTTGTATTCTGTTGATGATGCTTGCATCTGTTTTCCTGTTCTCTTTTCTAGGCTTTTCATCTCAAGCATTCTATCAGATTGCTTTTTCTTTATGGATTCTGTTTTCATCTTCTGCTCCTGAAGTGTCTTATTAATTTTTGTCATCTGTTTAATTGCATTTTCCTGTATTTATTTGAGGGATTTATTCATTTCTTCTTTAAAGGAATCTAATATCTTTATAAGGTTGGATTCCAGGTCATTTTCTTGTGCTTTAGTTCTGTTAGAATATGGAAGACTTGCTGACAATTGATAGTTTTTTTTTTTTAAGTTGCCACATATTTCCTGGTTCATCTAGATCGTGTTTATACAGGCCTTCAGCCAACTGGTTGTCCAAGAATGTTCTTGGTTCAGCAGATGTGAGGGAGGTGAGCCTAATCTAGATATTTCTGGTGAAGCAGCATTCTAGTAGGAAATTTCAGACTGTTTGTCCTTGGTGTAGGAGACCTAGATGTTCTGTGTGTAGTATGCCTAGAGGAGACTTGCAGAGCATCAGCCAGAGAATGGAACTCTAGGGACAGCTCATACCTAGCTCTGAAAGGAGAGTTGTAAATAGGATAAATGCAGTATTTATGTATAAAATTATCAAAAGCATTTAATTAAAAATCAGAATTAAAGGAGAGTTGTTCTCAGTGAATATAGTCCAAATATTGTATTCCTAGTAAATGACAAACACTAGTGATTAGAATGTTTGGCCATTATAATTAAGCTCTATCTAGAAAGACACTGCTAAACAAAACCTTGATGTAACTGTGGCTAGCTGAAAAAAAAAAAAAAAACATGGTTAAACTTGCACATAGGGCATAGGCCATTGCTGAGTTGCAGAAGGCTATGCGAAGCCTTTTAAAGAGCAAAAGTTGCTTTGAACAAGAAGTCCAAAATGTTGATACTACTAATAAACTATATAATGATAAATTAAAATGATAGACATCAGAGACAAGACTCAGAGGAAACATGAAACATGCTATATTAGTGTTCTTTAACAGCCTTAGAATGTAGAAACTCCTTAAAGAAGACTACTGCAAACTTTCATGTTGCAGACCATCACAGGATTCTACCTCACATGACTTGGAATTCATAGAATGTAAGATGGATAAAGGAAGGATAAATATTTTCATGCAGAACAGAAAATATGAACGAAGAACTCAATCATGGTTGTATAGTATTTTAGAATTAGCAGTAAGAGTCATAATATAATGTTATTCCTTAGTAAAATTTGCTTTAGATAGTTTAAAATGAAAACTTCTCTATTATTTTTGTTCTTAGTGAAAACCTTTCCTCTTTATTCCACTAAAAAGTAACCTATACAAGAGAATTCAACATTATCTGTTTTGAGACTGTATTATTTTCTAAGAAAACTACTTTCTTTCTTTTTTTTTTTTTTTT
>LR751757.1:49484-106028 GCA_902729485.2 Mus minutoides | reverse complement strand
CTGGGATTAGAGTGCGCCACCATGCCCAGCGACTACTTTCAAAAACTTTTCTTGGCCTTACACTACCTTGTAGACCTAATAAAATTAAGAGAATGATTGTTGTTTTAAGTATCAAGTATATCCCATTCATAGTACATCTCTGACATCCGTATTGTAATAGCTGATCACCAAGAGCTTACTTTAAAATGTGAATTTATTAATTCTTTGAAATTCGCATATACAGAATTTTGATATTTATCCTTCTCTCTAATCTTCTCCCAGCTTACATGCATTTATATCCATCCAACTCTGTTTCTATTTAAACCCAGCAAGTCCTATTATTGTTGCCTATATATTTGTACTGTGTATCCGCACACTGAAGCACTATCTTTTTGAACTGCATTGCTCTCACATAGGAGAATTTCAAAAAGATAATTTCCAGCATTAAGAAATCAATGTGTAAATTCCTGTAAACCCCATTTATGTTTTCTTAGTATTCCTGAAATCCCATCACTGTATATAGTTTTAATTATATTAGGCACTGGGAATTATTAAAGTATAAGATGCTTGGTAATTATAAGCTGCAATTGTGTGTTAAGGGAAGCATGCACTCAGTAATACCAACCTTATATATAAAAATGACTAATGGAGGACTGAAGGCTATTGTATTTTCTCTTGTGTTATCCTTTGACTTTTCCTGTACAGAAATAGTTTCTTTTGATGATCACCTTTTGTATTTACATTTTGCCAATAAATTTTTAAAACTAATGGAGGAACTGCTCATTATAATGATTTATCTTTATCTTAGTTTTTATGAGATATTAAGTACAATTTCTTATACAGAGCTAGAGAAATTCTGTAGTTGTATGTCCATCAATCTAATAGCAATATATATATACATACATATATATATTTGTATGTATATGTGTGTGTATAACTATACCTATATCATTACATACTCTGGTAGTAATAAAATAACAATAAATAAAATAGGATTTGAACATAAAATATATAAAAAAATTTCCTGTATTTTTATCATGACAGATTTTTAGGAAAAGCCAAACTCATAGGCCAGAGAAGAACTGCAAGACATATTCACTAAGGAGTACCTGTAATAGAAATGTAGCTCAACAACTGAAAAAATGAATTCTGAATTGTTGAGGGAGAGGTCTAAAAGAAAGTGAAGGACAAAGCTAAAGCAAAACAAAAATCTTCAGTGTTGGGTGAAATCTGTCAATTTCTTATTTAATGAATCATCTTGATTTTTCATAATTATTTTTCAAGAAACACATCATCTTATGCAACAATTTAATATAAAACATATTACATAAACCCATTTGCACATGCCATGCATTATTATTTTAAATATGCTTATAACACTCAGACAGTTGTTGCACATTTGCTAGCTAACATTGGGATAGCTGGGTCCTCAAGTAGAGCTATTTCCAATTTCCTGGGGAATCTCCAGACTGACTTCCAAAGTGGTTTTACACTTTGCAGTCCCACCAGCAATGGAGGAGTGTTCCTCTTTCTCTACATCCTTGACAGCATCTGCTGTCTCCTGAGGTTTTGATCTTAGCCATTCTAATTTATGTAGTTTTGTTTTGCATGTCCCTGATGACTAAAAATGTTGAACATTTTCTATTGGATATTTTATTTATTTAAATTTCAAATGTTATTCACTTCCCCAGTTTCCCCTTCAGAAACTTCCCATACCATTCTTCCCTCCCTTCATCTATGTCTCCAACCCATCTACTTCTGACTCCATGCTTCAGCATTCCCTTACATTGGAGCATCAGGCCTTCTCCAGATCAAGAGCCTCTTTTCCCCTTGATGTCCAACAAGGCTATCCTCTGCTACCTATGCAGATTCAGCCATGGGTCCCTCCATGTTTATTCTTTGGTTGGTGGTTTAGTCTCTGGAAGTTCTGAGAGGTCTGATTGGGTGATATTGTTGTTCTTCCTACTGAGTTGCAAATCCCTTCATATCCTTCAGTCCTTTCTCTAACTTTTCCATTGGGTTTAAGTGCATCTCAGCTATTGGAGATTCCTCAATTCAGAATTGTTTGTTTAGCACAGTACCCCAATTTAAAGTATGGTTATTTGACTCTCTGGAGTCTAACTAATTGAGTTCTTTGTATATTTTGGAAATTATCTCTCTATTGGATGTAGGGTTGGTAAAGATCTTTTCCATTTTGTCCTATAGACAATGTCCTGTGCTTTACAGAAGCTTTTCAATCTTATGACGTCAATTTTGTCAATTTTTGATCTTAGAGCATGAGCCACTGTTGTTCTGTTCAGGAAAATGTCCCCTGTGCCCATGTTCTCCAGATTGTCTCCACTTTCTCTTCTATTAGATACAGTGTAAATGATTTTATGTGAAGATCCTTAATCTACTTGGACTTGAGCTTTATACAAGGAGATAATAACAAATCAATTTGCTTTCTTCTATATGCCAATTGCCAGTTGAACCAGCACCATTTGTTAAAAACCAACATACCACCAGGTATGGTGGTGCACACCTTTAATCCCAGCACTCAGGAGGCAGACATACGCAGATTTCTGAGTTCGAGGCCAGCCTACTATACAAAGTGAGTTCCAGGACAGCTAGGGATATACAGAGAAACATTGTCTAAACAAACAAACAAACAAACAAACAAACAAACAATGAACATTCCAACCCAGTTCTTCACTGAAACAGAAAGAGCAATTCTCAAATTCATCAGGAATAAAAAACAAACAAAAAGATAGAAAAAAATAAACATTCGCAACAATAAAAACAAAACAAAACTAAACAAAAAATTTCTAGGGGAATCACTATTCCTGACCTCAAGCTGTACTACAGAGAACTAGTGATAAAAATTGCATGGTATTGGTAGACAGAAAGGCAGAAAGATCAATGGAATAGAAGACCCAGAAATAAATTCATACACCTATAGTCACTTGATCATTGACAAAGAAGCAAAAACCATCCAGTGGGGGGGGGGAAGACAGCATTTTCAAGTGAGTTTTTTTTTTCAAAATTTTATTAGATACTTTCTTAATTTACATTTCAAATGCTATCCCGAAAGTCCCCTATACTCTCCCCTACCCCATGACCTGCTCCCCTACCCACCCACTACCAAGTCTTGGCCCTGGTGTTCCCCTGTACTGGGGCATATAAAGTTTGCAAGACCAAGGGGCCTCTCTTCCCAATGATGGCTGTCTAGGCCATCTTCTGCTACATATGCAGCTATAGACACAAGCTCTGGGGGTAATGGTTAGTTCATAATGTTGTTCCAACTATAGGGTTGAAGACCCCTTCAGCTCCTTGGGTACTTCCTCTAGCTCCTTCATTGGGAACCCTGTGTCCCATCCAATAACTGACTGTGAGCATTCACTTCTGTATTTGCTGAAAGAGCCCTGATATAGCTGTCTGGTGTGAGGCTATGCCAGTGCCTGGCAAACACAGAAGTGAGGGGTTCTTATCATGTGTTGCTGGAAGCCATCCCTTGCACTTAATCTTTATTGGTTCCTCTTGAGGTAGTGGAGCAGAAAGAGCATCTGCAGGGGTAAGGTTGCTGTTCAATAATAAAATGTTTTTACCTCTCTTCATCTTAGTCACTTTGCTGTTGTAGCTAACCTGTCTGAGTTTCTCTGAGGCAGATACTGCAGTCTGGCTTTAGCCCCTCATCCTAAAGCAGCAGGAGATTAAGTAAAGTAGCTTTTGTTCTATCTTCACAGGAATTTCAGTGCTTGTGAACTTTTTATCATGTGATAGTTGAAGTCTTAGGAAGAAAGCAGGAACATTTTGAAAAGGGATTTGAATCTTTGTTTCTAAGTTCTTTCTAAAAAGTTTTCTATGAATGTTCTCTAAGAAATTTGTTTTTAAGGGTCAAAAATTCTGACCCAGAATTCTTGTTGTCTAAAAGAACCACAGGAACAGAAATGGAGAAGAGACAGAGAGAAAGTAGGTCCTGTGACAGGCCCATATTGAGATCTAGTTCTAGCAGAGGCTCCAAGGCCTGACACTATTACTGATGCTATGGTGTGCTTACAGAAAGGAGCCTAGCATGGCTGTCCTGGGAGAGGCCCAATAAACAGCTGACTTGTACACAACCAATAGACTAAAGTCAGTGACTACAATAAATAAATAAATAAATAAATAAATAAATAAATAAATAAAGTGTGTGTGTTTGCGTGTGTGAGAGAGAGGGGAGGGAGAGAGAGAAAGTTAAAAAGATGTCTACATAAAGCACTATCACAACTTAATATCCTAGTTCTGTGTGATACAAGATTATAATAAAAAACATTTGTCTCTCTAAAATGTTCTTTATTTCTATTTTAAACAGAGTTCTCCCTAATCTCTTTTCCTAAACTTGCTCTTTCCTCCTGCTCTGTTGTAACAATGCCCTTGCTCTGAATTCTTAATAATTCTGATTTTAATATATATATATATATATATATATATATATATATATATATATATATCATATTAATAGCAGGAATGATGTTTATGATGTTTTCTCAGATGTAATACCTTTAGCCTTTTCTAGAGGAAAAGTTCATCATTAACTTTGACAGTCCATGGTGGAACTATCTCAGGAAGATGACCCATTAGTTTTTAGCTTCTCCTAGATGGCTCCTGGTAGTGTGGTTACAAAGGCTTCAAGACATTTTTATTGTAAGGTAAAATATCAGAGATTGTAATAATCTTAAAATATACTTTAATGAGAATGATATTAATATGATCTGTGTTACTTTTGTTTCTTCTATTCGGTCATATGAGAAAAGTGCTTAAGATTATTTGCAAATATTTATTAAATTTTGGTGTTAAGTGACCTTTTGTGTGGTTATAGGCACCATAATATTTATTTAACCAAAAGAAAACAAATTTTTTATATATTATGTTGTTCACCTTTTATATCTTCACAGAATTTCCTACAGACATTCTGGATCAAGTAATAAATCTTATACGTCTTCCTTTCTCATACTTTCCACAACAAGGAAGGGTTAATCTTTACTCATTACTTACACATGCAAAGATATTGGAAGAAATTAATTTCTATACATCTAAACATTTGTGATACAACAGATTTGAGTGAATCCCATATGGACATCAAAATTAGTGGATGTTCTTATACAAATATCAAAGCTTACAATACTATGGTTAAGCTTGTGTTATTCATTTGTGAGGAATTACGGTTTTAATTCTGTGCTACTGTTAAGATATTCCTAATTAGCAAGAGTCCATTATTTCTAGTATTAGTTCATTATTAAAGTATTTTTAAATTTAATCTTTAATTATTATATTTTTTACACTCCAGAATTTATTCCCCTCCTGGTCCACCCTCCAAATGTTTCAAATACCATACCTCCTCCCTGTCCCTATCTCCATGAGGATGACTTTGCCCCTACCCACCACCACACCAGATCTCTAAACTCCCTGGGACCACCAGTCTCTTGAGGGTTAGGTGCACCTTGTCTGACAGAACCCAGACCCTTCAGTCCTCTGTTGTATATGTGTTGTGGGCCTCATATCAGCTGATGTCTGAGAGATCTTGGGGGTCCAGGTTAACTGAAACTGCTCATCCTACAGGGTTGCCTTCCTCCTCAGCTTCTTCCAGCTTTCCCCTAATTCATCCACAGGGGTCAGCAGCTTCTGTGCATTGGTTGGGTGCAAATATCTGCATCTGACTCTTTTATCTGCTTGTTGGGTCTTTCAGAGAGCAATCATAATAGGTTCCTATTCGTGAGTGCTCCAGTAATAGTGTAAGCACTTGTGACCTCCCCTTCAGCTAGATTCCACTTGGGGCCTGCCTTTGGACCTTCTTTTCTTTAGCCTCCCCCACATTTCCACCCCTGCATCATTCATAATATTAGATGAGTATTGTGTGTTGAAAGAAATTAAGAAACATTTTTAATAACAGATTAATTTATCCCTGACACTATACTTTAGAAAAGTCGCTGAAGACCTTAATTATAGTAACCTAGGGAGCTTTTTTAGAAATTATTAAATACAGAATACATTGCTAACCAATGAAAATTTTAGGTTGACAACATGGAATATATATATATTTTTTTAACATGGAATATTTTAACTGAAGTCTCTCTCTTTCTTTCTTTCTCTCTCTCTCTCTCTTTCTTTCTCTCTCTCTCTCTCTCTCTCTCTCACACACACACACACACACACATACACACACACACAAATACACAAATACACACACACACACACACACACACAAGCACACTATCTTCATTTTTCACATTCTCCCCTTTTGTACTCTGCCTTCTTCTCCTTTGTTCTCCTTCACATGTACTTAAGATAACTAACTACACATGGGGTTGAGGTTGTTATTTTTTGGTCAGTAAAGAGGGGTCATAAGTTTCTGTATCTCTATAATGTATTTTTATCTTAGACTACTGGTGTTGATAAGACATAAACTGGAGAAGAGTTAAGTTAACAAAGAAAAGAAAAAGTTTATTTTGGGTCCTTGTTGGAGAGGCAGAGAAGTCAATACCCTGGTGCTGGATGGCATCTTACTTTGGAAAGCTTATAAATGTTGAAGAGAGTTTCCATAGGAAATGAAACAATAAAATGACATTGTCACCACACTGGCAATTAATGATCCAGTGCTGAGACAAACAGAAGTTGCTCTCAAAAGAAAATCATTGTTTTTTTTTTAAAGGTCCATCATAACTCTCACATAGTTATGCATACTAATGAAAATGAATGAGTCATGTATAAGATAAATGTCAGAACTATTCAAAATTACCTTTATAAAATGTTCTCTTTTATAATACTGAAAGTGCCATAGTATAATAGATTCTGTTTTTATATCCGAAATAAATGATATCAAAGAAAAAAGGACTCTGTTCTCAGATGTTGTATATGTTGGCTAACAATGTTTACTTATATCCAGCCCTGATCAAGCGATGTCCCTGTGTTAACAGTCTCATCAGTCTAGGGAAGATTTATCTACATACTGACATTTAATGTGACTCATTGTAGGTAAAAATAAGTTTTTACCTCAACATATATAATAAAAAGTCAATATAATATGATTTAATCATACAGGCATGTTTTTCTAAGAGAATATATTAGCTATGCATATATTATTTTATCAAATATCCAGATAAATGGAGCTTACCTATACAGAAAATAGAAATTGTTTCTTTAGTAACCTTAACATTGTTCCTGACAGTCTTATAACTATCACAAATGAGAACTTAAAGCTAAAATAGTTAAAATCAAAATTAAATAACAAGTTACAAAATGGATAAAATCATGTATTTTTTATGTAAAATAGATAAACACGACCATCTATGTACTTAAAAATATAAACTAAGTAATATAATTTGCACTATGGTTATCTGTACAGAATTCCAAACTTATCACAGAAAATAAGAAGGGGATTTAGTAATATAGACATTTAAACCTACTTTGTATCTTGAAATAAAATTAAAATATGCATTGAGTAAATTCTGTTCTCTGGTACATCTTATTCACATAGACAAGTGAACTTAAATACATGTTATAATGTACATATACATTATACTTGAGAATTTTGAAATGCCTCTCAGGACTATGTATGTACTACTTGAGACAGATAAATTATTCTCTAATATTTATCAAAACACCTTTCTTAACATCATTGCTTAGGATATTTGGGGTCAGTATTCTATCTTGCTTCATTTTCGTAACTTTGACAAAAACTTAGAAATCATGAAAACTTGTGAAGATCTACACACTCAATAAAAGCAATTTCATATATTGCACAATATTATCTTTAACACCATTCAACCAGAAAATATAAACCAATACTGGTGGCTTTAAAGGTAACTGGAGTTCTTTATCAATATACTCTTAAAGGCATTATCACATTGAATTTTCAAAGGTACAAGAAACAATTGTTTTCCAAAGCATTCAACAATTTCCTAATTTAAACAATTATGTTTGTACACTTCACTTTCTGTGAGGAGGTCTTGAATTCTCAAGAGATCATGAAAGGTATAAGTTCATACTCATTCTTAAAGGGACAATTGTCTTTTGTTTTTTGTTTTAAATTATGCAAGTGTGGGTATCTATTTGCTTTTGAGTAAAGTTATAATCATGTAAATATGTGTTCATGGAGACTAGAAATTGTTCAATCCCCTGCAGTTTCAAGCAATAGTAACACACCATACATAGCTAGAAGAAACCAAACTAATTATTCTATATAAGAGCATGAAGTACTCTAAATCCAAGGCACCTCTGTAGTCCACTTAAAAGAAAAAAAATCCTCACAGCTCTGATATTGTAAAAAATTATTTGATTAAAAGTTTTTGAAGCGAAAATTGGACATAGTACTACCAGAAGATCCTGCAATACCTCTACTGGGCATAAATCCAGAAGATATTCCATCTGGTAACAAGGACACATGTTCCACTATGTTCATAGCAGCCTTATTCATAATAGCCAGAAACTGGAAAGAACCCAGATGTCCCTCAACAGAGGAATGGATGCAAAAAATTTGGTATATTTACACAATGGAGTACTACTCAGCTATTAAAAACAATAAATATATGAAATTCCTAGGCAAATGNAGAAGGAGCTAGAGAAAGTACCCAAGGAGCTGAAGGGGTCTTCAACCCTATAGGTGGAAGAATAACCATGAACTAACTAGTACCCCCTGGGCTCGTGTCTCTAGCTGCATATATAGAAGAGGATGGCCTAGTTGGCCATTAGTGGGAAGAGAGGCCCCTTGGTTATGCAGACTTTATATGCCCCAATACAGGGGAACGCCGGGGCCAAGGGGTGGGAGCGGCTGGGTAGGGGAGCAGGGCCGGGAGGGGGGAGGATATAGGGAACTTTCTGGATAACACTTGAAATGTAAATGAAGAAAATATCTAATAAAAGTTGAAAAAAAATTTAAAAAAATGTTTTTGAAGCATTTACTGGCAAATATATACATACATTATATTCACTAGATGAGCATGAAAGAGCTAGTAAATTAATTTCTTCTTTTTTTGTTTCTTTTTGTTTGTTTGTTTTTGTTTTTGTTTTGTTTTTATGAGACAAGGTTTCCCTGAATAGCCCTTGCTGTCCTGGAACTCACTCTGTAGACCAGGATGGCCTTGAACTCAGAAATCTGTCTGCCTCTGCCTCCCAAGTGCTGTGATTAAAGGTGTGCACAACCACACCTGGCCTAAAATTTGTTTCTAATATACAGTTATCACATGATGTCAAAATGTCGGTTAGATGACCAGCAATAAAGTCTGGCATGACAAATCCTGTGTCATACCTGGTTAACCAAGACATGCTTGCACAAGCAGATTGTGCCAAAACAGGAACTATGCAGAGCATAGACAGCTGAGACTCTTGTCTGATGTCTCCTTTCTTCTTCCTACAGGACACTGCCTCATTCTGCTCTGAAACCAGCAGTAAGTAGTCCTTCTTTATTATGAGATCATGTTCCTAATAGAATACATTTATAACTAAACAACAGTGAAATTTTACAGTTAATTACTGTATGTGTGGTTGTTATCAGAATCATACTGATAATTTTATTGAGAACAATTGTTTATATTTAATCATATAAAATGATATACATGATTATATAGCTTATTTATTATCTTGGAAATAATTTTGTACAGACAGAATGAGAATGAAACTCTTTAACTCTAAAATCAGAAAGAATGTCCATAAATTTTTTCCAAGTAGTTCTGTTAGTGGTTTCTTTACTAAGACTACGATTTAGGAGTGTAGAAATTTTATTTAAAATCTATTTCTGTACAGTGATATAAAAGTATTTAGAGTATGGATGTGAAGGTACCCTTGCCACTGATTTTAAATTGATCAAAGAAATATTATAGAAGCAAACTTGAAATAAATGTGCTATTGATGAACATCAGCAGAAAATATAAGTTGTCCATAAAATACATTCAGGACAAGCACAAAACAAAACATATAGTGCTTCTGGTCATGGGTGAATATATTCTGGTAGCTTATAGATTAATTACATGTATAAATTATGTATATATGTTATATGACAGAGCACAAAAGAAGTTTATGTTTGGGGCAGACAAAAATGTTTCTGGAAAATATTAGGGTTTCAAGGAACTATTTAATGTCTATCAGAAAGAAATTATATCCTACTGGAGAAGATAATAATTCCAAAGAGCATTTTTGAATGTTGTCTTCCATCTGTCTTAATCATGTGCTCTACTATTTTATATTTGAACCTATAGTGCCTGTCAATGTATCTAAACTTTGGAATTTGGATAAAAAGCAGTCGAAGTTACAATAAGTATAAATCCTGAAAGCAATTTGATAAAGGGATACAAATTTATGAGACAAGGGGTATATTACAGAAATGAGTGTCAGAAGATTTAGAATTGTACATCTGACAGATTTCAGAATTTCAGTGCTACTGCTGAGCAAATTCAAGGAAGCAAGGACATTCCTTCTTGGAAAAAATTATTTTTCAGGAATTGACAGAATGTTTTTGCAACAGTTTTGTCCATAGTGATTTCTAGCAGTTAGGCAGAACTTATTCTCTCTGTTGACTGATTCAACAAACAAACAAGCAAACAAACAAACATGATATCGCAATCAAGAGTGACGATTACATATAATATTAGAATTTAGAAAATCCTACATTAGGTAATTGGGAGAATATGATCCATTAGAATCATGTTATTATTCCTGTAATGTGTTCATCCTATGTACTTCTGCAGGGGTTTTATTGACATACTTCCATGTCTTCATAACCTTCAAAGCATTGCAGTTTCTGGCTTTCAGAGCTGAAGCCTTTGAAGATGGTGCTTCTATTTCAGTTCTGTTTCCTGAGTTCTTACGGGACACCTCATTACTAAACCTCTAATACTGAGATTGCTCAGGTGTAGAGTGGAGTATTAAGTCACAGTGTCTCCCAACTAGGTTTTTAAGAGTTTGAAATGAATCCCATAGAGAGTCACACGACAAGTGACACCAAGCCCATAGTCACAGTATCTATGTTATTATGAGTGCCTAAATTATGGCAAGGGGTTCTCTGACACATTTCATAAAAATTACTTATTCATGCATAGTATTCATTCCACATAGATCTTTAATTATTAATTGTAAAGTAAGAAAAACTGTTTTTACTGGTTAGGGGAAACCATTAGCCAACAAATTTAAAAAGTAAAGTGTGAGTGCTGTCAAGATGGTTCAGTAGAGAATGTACCAGGTATACAAGCTTGGGGGTCAGAGTTCAAATCACCAAGCCTATATAAAATCCTGGTGGGTTTGGCTACATGCTATTCATATCGGGCAGAATGCTGAGGCAGAATGTACTTGGAACAAGTTGTGGAGTCAGACCAACAGAAATGGTAAGATCTGAGAGCTCTGATAGATCTCATCTCAGCTTACAGAGGGAAAAGCAATTGCCTTAGATCTTTATATGCAAGCATACATATATACTTGCATACTGGCATACATTCAAATGTCTGTGCATGTGTGTGCGTGTGTGTGTGTGTGTGTGTGTGTGTGTGTGTGTGTGTGTGTGTGTATGTGTGTCAGGGTATTTTGTATTATTCCATTAATAAGAGTATGTGTTCCAAATTCTTTGTTTCAAAAGGAATAGTAAAAACTTTTACTGAATAATTAACAAACAAATAAACATCATATTCTCAGTAGAGAACATTCTGGCTAGTTTTATATCAACTTCTTACAGCCAGTGTTATTTGATATCCCAGTTGAGAAAACACTTCTAAACTATCATGCTGTATGCAGGCAAATTTTTAGGAAATTTTCTCAATTATTAGATGAGGAAATAGGCCTCATTCCATTTTGTGTAGTACCACTTCTGGGCTGGTGGCCCTAAGCTCTATAAGAAAGCAAGCTACACAAATCATTGTGAACAAACCAGCAACATCACCTGTCCATGGAGTCTTCATCAAACCTGCCTCCAGCTTCCTTCTGTGCTTGACATCCCACTTTGACTTCTCTCAGTGAGCTGTGGATTGGGACATATAAGCCATAAAAACCCTCTCCAACTTGTTTGTGGTCATGCTTTTTTATCACAGCAATAATAACCAGAACTAAGACAGATTTACCGAGGTTTTTGAAAAACAAAATAAAACAAAGCAAAACAAAACAAAACAAAATTAAACAAAACAAAACAACAAAAACAGAACCTGATAGGAGTGATATGGCACATTTTCACTTCTAATTGGAAGATGTATTCCTAACAATATATTTATAATGGGGTAGAAAACACTTTCCAGAGAGGGCTTAGTCATACCATGTTAGTGCCCTGTCATGGTAATAAATGGAATCTATTGATATTCTTGGAAGGACAAAGAAAGAATTGCTAGAATCCTAGAACCTGAGGAGAGGACCTACACTGATTTCAGCTCAGAGCATTTGTAGGTGTGTTTCTCAGAATCCAATGTACTAAACATCACAATGCATGTCTCTGTTCTCTTCTTTGTTCTCTAGCCATGGCATTAATGCTAGTGATGTTCTTCCTGGCTGCTGTACTGCCCCCATCCCTTCTTCAAGCTAACTGTCAGGTATGGGTAAGGTTGATTATCTTCTCAGAACAATTTAGGCAGCTATGAAGGCTATGCAAGTAAGCAACTAGATAACTAGATCACTCTTCAATTTTTTTTTTCTTTTGATTTTTTTTTTTTTTTTTTGAGTCAGGGTTTCTCTGTATGACCCGTAACTTACTCCGTAGACCAGGCTGGCCTTGAACTCAGATATCCACCTGCACCTGCCTCCCAAGTTCTGGGATTAAAAGTGTGTGCCAAAACTGCCCAGCCTTCAAAAATTTAAAAGACCAGAGTGTATAGTAATCAAAAAGTACTCATTGATATTTCACAGCAGTTGACATTATTTTAAAGTTGTGGCAAATGAACATGTAGCCCTAATTACAAGTGAATATAAAACAGGTTACTTAGGTTGATTAAATTAAAATTGTTATGTTTATGCAATATCTAAATGAACAGTCATGCATTCATTACTCAAAGTTAATATCAAAGAAAATTCTAGAAACAAATATGTCATAATAAATTTTGTATCAAGAACCAGTAGGTTATATTTTTGCAATATAGTTTTAATATAGATATTGATATTAATTTAAAATACCAATTTCTATATGAACTAAACAGAACCCCCAGAACTTGTGTCCCTAGCATCATATGTAACAGAAGATGGCCTGGTCAGCCATCATTTGGAGAAGACGCCCCCTGGTACTGAAATCTTTATATGCCCCAATACAGGGGAACGCCAGGGTCAACAAGTGGGAGTGAGTGGGCAGGGGAGCAGGGAGGGGGAGGGGGAGGGGACTTTTGGAATAGCATTTAAAATGTAAATTAAGAAAATATCTAATAAAAATACTTAAAAAATATCAATTTCCTTTTAATGTGGTCAAGAAATATAACTTATCCATAATATTTGAACTATATTTCTATTGGACTTTTATGTCTCAGGATTTTTCTAACAGTTTCTTTTCTAAGAATTGTTATTATTTTTTTTAATCCATTTCAGTGTGGTCCTCATAGAAACTTCATATTATATTTCAAATAGCATAGATTCATTGTATATATATTTGTATTTCATTTTCATAGATATTGTGTAAAAGATTATTTGTCTATTTTCAATTTTAAAAGTTTGCTAGAATATAGCTAGGAATGATACTAAAACACAATTGCCTAGAATGCAAAAATCCCTGGGATTGATCCTCAGCAGCGCACACACACACACACACACACACACACACACACACACACACTCACATTCACACAGAGCTGTTAAGTACATCTACAATGCAAACAATAAATATGAGCCAAATATTAAATATTTATAATATGTTCTTAGATTTAGATAATACCAGTGAGGCTTAGCCATCGTTTTAAATGATGGAGTATGTAGGACTAGCAAAGATATTCCCCATCTTGTTGGATGGACCAACCAGTGACTGCTGCAGCCGGAGATCCATCCCATAATCAGCCACCAAACACAGACACTATTGCATAGGCCAGCAAGATATTGCTGAAAGGGCCCTGGTATACCTGTCTAGTGTGAAGCTATACCAGTGTCTAGCAAATACAGAAGTGGATGCTCACAGTCAGCCATTAGCTGGAACACAGAGTTCCCAAGGGAGGAGCTAGAGAAAGTACCCAAAGATCTGAAGGGGTCTCCACCCCTATAGGTGGAAGAACAATATGAACTAACTAGTACCCCCAGAGCTCATGTCTCTAGCTGCATATGTAGCAGAAGATGACCTAACTGGCCATTATTGGGAAGAGAGGCCCCTTGGTCATGCAAACTTTATATGCCCCATTAAAGGGGAGTGCCAGGGCCAAGATGTGGGAGTGGGTGGGTAGGGGAGCAGGGCAGGGGATATGGGAGTGTTTAGGGGACTTTAGGGATAACATTTGAAATGTAAATGAAGAAAATATCTAATAAAAAGTGAAGAAAAAAAAGAAAGTTACTAAAAGTTAAAAGTATTGCACATTGTTGTAACCCTCATGCTCTTCTCTGGTCTGGGCATTGGAGACAACTGGAATTCTTCAAGAATAGGGAGTGCCAATAACTGGATAAACTTGTTTTGGAATATAAGCTGTATTTTTTTGTTACCATATACAAATTAGCAATCTAGACACTATATATAATCTAGGTGTTTATTGAAGTTGTTCTCATTGCCAGTTTCTTAAACTGATTCTGTTTTTTTTTATCAGTCTAATTTTTTCTTATTTATTTATTTATTTATTATTAGAGAATTTCTTCATTTACATTTCAAGTGTTATCCCATAAGTCCCCTATACCCTCCCCCCACCCTGCTCCCCTACCCACCCACTCCCACTACTTGGCCCTGGCATTCCCCTGTACTGGGGCATATAAACATTGCTAGACCAAGGGCCTTTCTTCCCCAATAATGGCCAACTAGGCCATCTTCTAATACATATGCAACTAGAGACATGAGCTCTAGGGGTTCTGATTAGTTCATCTTGTGTTTTATTGCACTTTGAACTATCTATTATCCCTCCATTCCTCCCTAACACACATTTTTTTCTTTGGTCTACTAATATCTCTTCTGAGAATTTCAAGATACAAAGAGCAGAGCGATTCAGAGTCACTTTTGATGAATGAAGGTTTATTTGAGAGTTATGATGAAGAACTAATTTCCCTGACATTCATTTTCATTCCTGTCTTAAATTTTTGCTGTTGTAATTATTAGGTCATATTACCTATCCAATATAAACCCTTTAACTAGTTTTTATCCTTACATTTCCGTGTTAATAGTATCTCTTTAAAAATATTACCATTGTGTGTTAAGATATTAGAAGCACACTTATTGTTTTCAGTAACCAAGAAAGGTAGAAAAAAAAGCAGAAAATAATTATGGCTTTCTCATAAACCATATATTATGTCTTAGAAAGGTAACAACCTTAAGTAGGGATTTTAGTTGAAAGGGAATATCTAAGGAGATATTTCTTAGTGGTTAAGCACATTTACCACTCTTGCAAAGAATATTTTGGTTTCTATTACCTATCTCAAGAGGCCTAAATTCACCTGTAACTGCAACTCCAAAGGTTCTGCTATGCTTGTCTGACCTCTACAGGCACTTTTCTCATCTATACAAATATATACACTTAGTTAAAAACAAATGCTTTTAGAAAATTATGCGTTTTCCTCAATAAATAAATGCTGAATGTTATTGTTACTTATTTTATTATAAAATATTAGGATTTTCCAGCAATGACCTTAAAATGTACATTCTTTCTTTCTTAGAAATCACTAGTTGTGGAGAAAAAAAGAATTCACTAGCTGTGAGAAAGTCCTCGGCTCAAGGCATTCATTGGTGCTTTCAGAACATAAAACAACAGCTAGATGTGGACATTTTGCAAATACTGGCATTACAGTGTGATTAAATCTATGTGGCAAATGTCTGCAGAACTTTGAGGGAACTAAGGACTACACAAAATAGAAGCAACTTATCCAAGAAGTAAGATAAAATGTAGGTGCAGGTCTGTCCACTGAAAATTAAGCCATAACATTTTGCTCTACACTGTAGAAGAAGAGAGGATTTGAAGTATGCTTCTATCAGCATGGGGTATTTATATCTTTGCCAATTCTTATATCACTTTACCTACCTGTCCCACACAAACACAAAGATGTAAAACTAAATATCAGCATCTGAGTTAACAACAGGTTTATTTATGTTCATAAAATTGTAAAGCCAGTAATACTCAAAAATTTCAAGAACCATTGCCTACAAATTGACATGGATATTATATTAGACAATACTCTTTGGAGTGATCACAAAGTCGTATTACATATAAAAATTCTCTTATTGAAATGGATAATTGAATGCACACATATTGTGTGTCTAGAACTTCCTAGTCTCACAATCCTCCAAACTCAGTGTCAAAGTTCGGCTATCTCTTTCAAAGATGTATAATAAATTATATTTTTCATTCCTTAACACTTCCTTGCTATAGCCTAATTGTGTGGAAATGACTTAAGTTTCTCTACCATGCATGACTATCGCTATAGACTTTTCTTAAATAAAATTTGATATTTGTAGCATAAAAAAGTTTTTACTTGTTTTTTTTTTTTTTTACTTTTACTTTGACATGCCATGGATTCATGCTTTATACACAAAATTTCTGTTTAAAAGGTTTCTGATGAAAGTAACAGATGTTCTTAAATTTTAGTTTCAAGGTCAATGTCTAATATTGTCTGAGCACTTTAATAATGAACTTCATTCACCTTAGCAATCATTTTCACCATTTTATGTAAACTTATCATACAATAATGTGACTTTCATTCTATTTCCCTTTAGGAAAACAGTCTTGAGAAACTTTCAACCACTAAAACATCAGTCCAAGAAGAGGTTGTAAGCAAGCACAACCAATTGAGACGAATGGTTTCTCCATCTGGCAGTGACTTGCTAAAAATGGTGAGGGCTCACGTCAGGGCAGTGCATTTGGAGAGCTGTGTTTGGAGCCTGCTGATAGCACCTGTGTTGTTTAAAAGAGTCTGGCTCTATTTTAGCATCTTTTTAAAAAAAAATACTTATTACTTTGTTCATGTGCATGAGTATCTATGTATGTGTCTATATATTATGACATGCATGTAAGATTAGAGTTTTTTCTCTTCTTCTTTGTCTTCAGCCATGATATGATTTGAGTAGAATTTATTAAATTCCATTTATAACAGTGACTTGCTGGTGTTATGGAATTATATCAATTACAACCACAGAACTAAAAATAAATCTTTTGACTTTTCTCTTTAGTGATAAGGCACCGTGTATTGCCTCCCCCTCTCTTAATCTAGGGTCAGAACATGACCTTTCATATAAATAGTCTTCAGACTTGGATCCAGATCTAAAGCCTATATTTCTTTTAAATTCATTCAACATGTAAAAAGATAAACTGGTATTTATGAGGTAACTTTTTACAGGTGTGAAAATAGTCTTAGTGTGTCCCCATAGTTATTACTTCTTGTAGTACAGCAACTGTGTAAAGTCTTCATGGTTCCTGATGTGATTTTGGTAAGTCATTAGCCTAGTAAATAATTTAGTATTTTTGGTGATCTTGGGAAGACAGACTACTTGTATTTCTTTGAAACAAAAAAGGCATACATAAGTGGAGGTACTTTGGATATAGGTTATAAAACTACCAAGCAGAAAATGAAACAGGAAAAAGGTACTCTGGAAGGTATGGGAAGAGGAAGGAAATAGAACATGTGTGACATCAAAGGGAAACTGTGGGTGAGAGGGCATGGGAGGAATAGCAGGCTCAGGAGGATGGGGAAGAAAAGCATATAAAAATAAGCTTATTATAAATGTCATAATGAAAGTTGGTAGTATATACACTAACATAACATTTAGATATATACTATTTTATTTATTGATTATGATGAAGGTCGTATGGTGCCTACAGAAATATTGCAGTGATATAAGCTAGTCCTACCAGCCTGCCTGAAAAGATAATTTGCCTTTGAAGTTGTATTATTATTTATAGTTATGTCCTTTCCTTTTTCTCTCTAGGAATGGAACCATGATGCTCACGTGAATGCGCAGGAATGGGCAGGCAAGTGTACATTCAGTCACAGTCCTATAGAACTCAGGACAACTAGTATGTGCCTGTCATAATCCTTCTTGCGGTATGAAATTAGCAGTAACCTGCTTGTATGAGCTTGGTTTTGGTAGGAGTAAACAATGAGACATTGTTTCCATAAAAACAGTGGTGCAGATGATAAACAAGATTTTATTTTGATTCTTTGGTAATTGGGTGTTTCCAATTCTCTGAGAGTGTATGAGCTGAATGTGAATTTGTGAGCTCTGGATATGTATCAAAAACATGACAAAGATTATAGGGTAATGAATTTAGAATATGTTTTCCTGAGTTTGTAGCCATTGGTGAATATCTGCATATAAGTGTCTAATAATCAGAACAACCTTCTCCACTACATAACTTTCCAAATCTCTATTCATAAGATTAACTCCTCTGACATGAAAAAGAGAACATCCTAGAATGAAGTTAATGTCTATAGCTTGCCATTTTCAGGGCCAGCATCAGTGGTTTTGCCTACTCCTACTAACTCCCCCTATGGCTAGCCCTATGTGTTCTCTCCTGGATCCCTAGGCTAGCTTGCTAAGATAACCAAACCAGTTTATCCAAAATGTTTGAAGCTACTGCTCACGTTTTTCAGACCATCGACTCCCAATGGCTGGCCTGCAAAAAGCCAGCTACTACTTACTCAGCAGCCCCTTAGCCCCATGAAATAAAAACACTAAAGACTGACATTAAATTAGCTATATTTATAACAGTAAATCTCCAACCCCAAAACACCCATGTAAAGAACACACAACTCGGTTAATATAAATCCAAGCAGCATGCTGATATAGGGCTAATGTGCCCTACACTCTTATATTACTCAGCTATGAAACCCCTATCTACTAGTGCTTCCTATAGGAATCTGCTCCAACTTCCACCTCTTCCTCCATCATCTTCTCTCTCTGTCCCCACACTGCTCTTCTCTTCATCCTCCTTCTCTCCCCTCTCTAAAACTTTCAGCTCTGTCTTTCCCTCCACTGCCCAATCACAGGCTCTAGTCTTTAAGATTACATCTGACATCATCTGAGTATGTGATCTATTCCTCCTCTGGGCACTCCTCTTGAGGGAGTAGATAATACAAAAAGCAATCCACAAGATATGTCTAGTATATTCATAGAAAGAAGCCACTAGGCACAGTTGACATAGAACATTTTAATGAAACTTTTATTTGCTGAGAATATTTAAATAGTTAAATAGTTTAAATATTAACAATATTAAAATTTACAAATTCTTGCATAATAACCACCATTTTAGTGAGGTTCTTTTTTAATGATTATTTTTATTTCTATATTCTGAATATTTGATTGCATTTACGTGCATGTGTTTATGTGTCCCACATTTGTGCTTGTTTGCCCTGGAGACCAAAAACAGGCATTGGAACTGAAGGTGCAGGTGGTCATAAGACCCCGTGTGGATGGTGAAAACCAAAACCAGGTTCTCCATAAGAATATCAAAGGCTCCTAATCAATAATCCATTGTTATAAGAGCTAGATAGTCCAGTTCTACAAAGAACCACTCAAGTTAATTTTCTTGAGCTTTTGTGAGTGAAGAAATCAATCAATTACACAAAGCTGCAGTTTAAAAGATATCCATTCATTTGCTTAATCCCCTGTTCCAATTCATATAAGTATTATTTTGTTGCCGTTAACAAAGGAAAATAATAATGAAGTAATGAATATTTTTGTTCTTTATTTCAGCCAAGAGTTGTGGATATAAAGATCTGTTTGTTGACTGTAAATATCTGGCGGAAAAGCTAAACTGTGGAATTCCAATTCTTATACAAGCTTGCACAGCTACATGCCTCTGTAAAGGCAAAAATCGCTAAATTTCCTGTACGTGCAGCCAGGACCATGTAGAGAAAGATCATTAGCTGTAGTCAGGCTTATCACATCCTACCAAGAAAGTATAGATGTTGTACATTGAAATAATTCCAGATGGTAAAGATTCTGTTTCTTTTTCTATTTCTTTCTATTTTTCAGAAATCATTTAGCCCCAAATATTTTAAAATAACAAAATTGATAATAACTTTGGACCTTGATATATGAAAGCTGTGACACATTTATGGAGTCAAATCTAGCCCATAATTATACATTTTCTGTATGACTAAAGTCACTAAAACTCATGAATAACATTCCCAGAGCACAATGAAGTAAGGCAAAAGAAAACATATAGTTCCTCTGTAATGGTCAGTCATCTTTTCTAGCTCTACCTAGTTAACTCTGAAGAAAATTCACATTAATTGTCTTTTAATTTTTTCTCACTATTCTCACTACTCATTATTCTTCACATTCATCAAAATCAGCGGTTTAAATTCTAAACTACTATTTACATTTTAGGTTTTTTTTTTTTTTAGAATGATATAAAATGTACTTTAATGAGCAGAATTTGCAGAATTTGTTTGTTCAGGGGACATTGACCTTTGTTGCTTTAGAAAAAAATAAATCTTAATCTTGGCATATTAATCATCCTTTAGTATTTATTTAAATTAGTTATTCAGAATTTGTTTACTCCAATATGACATTTTAATATTTATGATATCTTTTACTTATTTATTAACATTAACGTTGTCAGCCTTCAGAAGTGTTTATTCTAATCAATGCATACCTCAATTAATAATCAATAGTGAATCCAGTTTGGCAAGTACACCTGACATTACTCTACCATGTTATATACAATGTGTAGACCCATGCCAAGTCACACATCCTCTATACAGTCTGGCGAGCACTGGGGAGCTTAGCTCATTCATAAAATCTCAACATTCAGATTCAGTTATCCTAGTTGGACATCCTGTGGCCTGGGCTAATTCTGAAGCACCATAGAATATAACATCAGGCATAAGACCAATGAAAGTAATCTACATTCCCTGGTCTCAACACAAGAACAAAATACGTGTAGCCTAAGTACCAACACCCTATCCACCCCACCCCCCACCCCGATCCACTAGTCTTACAAAGAGAATTTCTTTAGGATACAAAATCTAAATAAATAAATAAATAAATAAATAAATAATAAAAAGGAATCTGAGAATTTTAAAGAAGACATGAACAAACATCTCAAAACCAACTAACCCAACAAACAAGCAAGCAAACAACGAATATACTGACAAATGAAATGATGAAGATAATTCAGGATTTAAAAACTATATTCAGTAAGAGAAAGAAACTCCACCCGAATTGATAATGGGATTAAGAAACTAAAAAAGCTCAGGAGGAGGAAGGTAGAATGGATTAGATAGATGACAGAATGTCAGGACTTGGAGGAAAAAAAAAACCCTGAAGAATTAGGTCCTTCCAGCAAAGAATATGGGAAATTAAATACACATACACTCATACATACATAGACACACACACACACACATAGAGGAAAGAAGCATGCAAAAAAAAAATCATGTACTATGTAAACACCCTACTCAATGGCATAAGACTATAATTTCAACAAGATCACAGACTCCAAATTAAGGACAGACATATTCATACAGACACAGGAAGCACACATATCTCCAAGTAGATAAAACCAGAAGAAAGACATTCACTAAATAGTATATTTAAAGCACTAAATATTTAGAACATAGAGAGAATACTGAAAGCTGAAAAATAAAGAACATAGATCAAATATAAAAGACTACTCATCAAATTATTGGGTGATTTCTCAATAGAAACCATAAAATCGAGAGGAGACTGGAGCAACGTATTTCATATTCTAAAAGACTATGATTGTCATCCTAGATTCCTGTCCTCAGTAAACATATCTCAATGGCTAAAAGAGAAAGTAAAAAATTTCATGATAAAGCAAAAAGAATTCATGCCCACCAGATTAGACCTAGAGAGAGTGCTTGAAATAATATTTCAGACTGAGAAGAATAAGAAAAGTACAGAGTTAATAAAAAGAGCACAAATGAAATTATAACTACTGAAAAACAAATTACAACTAAGAATAGAAACAATAGCAACAACAAAGAACAGTAAGAAGAACACCAACAACAAAACCAAAGGAAAAAGACAAACAATCAAAAACACCAAGGCAAAGCAAAACAAAATGGCTACCCTCCTCCTAAGAACATTGTATCTACTTTGTGTTTCCCAAGTACTTTCTGGGTATGAGTCCTGTACGAGACTGCAGTTGATACATCCAGTAACATTCCACTGGAGAAAATTGTTTTTCTTTATGATCTTTGTCTTTGTTTGGGGGGGGGGGGCAGGGTGAGAAACAATATGAGGTTTGAGTGGGTAGAGAATCAGAGAAAATTGGAAGAAGCTTAGGGAGGAAACAGATAATAAAAGCAAAACAGAATATACTTAAAATAAAACTTTAAAGAAGGGGCCAGAGGGATTGCTCAGTGGTTAGGAGCACTAGCTTCCTTCCAGAGTTCCTACATTAAATTCTCAGCAACCAAATGGCAGCTCACAAGTGTTTCTAACACCAGATCCATGGGATCGGACACCCTTACACAAACAAACATACAGGCAAAACACTAATGTCAAATAAATAAATAAATAAATAAATAAGAGAGAGAGAGAGAGAGAGAGAGAGAGAAAGTCATGATGTATGCCTTTATTCCCAGAACTGGGGGTGGGGTAGGGTGGGTAGAGACAAGAGATTTCTGTGCATTCAATGCCAGGTCTACAAAGCCAGTCCAGGAAAACCAGGGCTGTAACACAGAAAGACTATCAAAGAAAAGGAAAGAAAAAAAAAACAAAAAGAAAAGAATGAAAGAAAAGAAAAACAGAAGAAAAGGAAAGGAAAAAGAAAAAAATAAAAAATAAAAGGGACAAGTATCAACATAGATATTTGAAAAAAAGTAATAACTGAGAAGTTATGGCCTCTATCCTACAATCAAAAGCACATGCTAGTTGAATGGATTAAGAAACAAAATGCATCCTTTTGTTCTCTACAAAACCTTATCTTTCCTTTAAATAACGGAACTACTTTAAGGTGAAAATATGAAAAAAAAAAAAAAAAGTATTCTAAGGACCAGGAAGCAATCAGATGCCTCTGTCCTAGTACTAGACAAAACAGAAATCAAAATAAAACAAATCATACTGAAGAAGGACACTTCATCCTAATCAAGGGAACAATTAAGCCAAAGAGATTGAACTTCTAAACATATATGGACCAAATGCTCAGGTATCAAGCTTCATCAAAAGCATATTACTATATTTTAAATCATTTCCTTTTTCCTTCTCTTCCCTTCTCCAGTCCCTCCCATGTGCTCTCCACTTGTTCACTTGCAATCCATCCATCAATCAATCAATCAATCAACCAACCAAATGCCTTCAGAACAGGCTCTTTGAGATATAGATTATTATATATTTAATCCCTGGGAATGTGTATACCCAATGCATGTTTATATCATTCTGCTGAAGACCTAAAACCCCAGTTTTTCTGTCACTTGAGCAAGTGTCTTAAGAACACTGTCTACTAGAAAAATATCAAGCCCCTTATTTTATCTACATTTTAAAATAAGACTTTTATTAAAGCATCAACAATAACCATTGGTTAAGCATAACATTAATAAAAAGTTATATACAACCTTTAAAACATGTCCTAGTGGAAATAAAGTACACAAATTAACACCAACACAATAACAGGTGATATGAAAACTCCATTTTCTCCTATAAGAAAAGTCATGTAGAAAAATAATAGTAACATCAGAAATAAATAGCATCATATATGATAGTGGAGCTAACAAATTTCTACAGAATATTTTTTGAAACACAAAAACTTGTACATTTTATCTAGTCTATTTATAATGGGCCACATCTTGAGACACAAAGCAAATTTTAACACATTGAGATAAACTGGAATAACTTTGTGCATTCTATCTAAACATGTGCATTACAATTTTAAAATCAACCGCAAACAAAGCTCTGGTAATTATATAAATTCATGAATATTAAATGACACATTACTGAATGATGAATAAATTTTTACAAAAGAAGTCACACAAACACTAAAACTTTTTTCTATTTCAAAATGAAAATAAAAGCAAAGCACACTAAAAAAACATCCTTAGGTAGATTAAAAGCAGTCCTAATGGGGAATTCATAGTTCTAAGTGCCTCTAAACATTGCATAGACTAAAAACAAATGAATTCCTGATGCAACTAAAAAATTTGGAAAAGAAAGAACAGGCCAAAACTATGTCCAGTAGACATCAAGAAGTAATAAAGTCAGAACATAAATTATTGAAACAAATGTTACAAAAAATCAAGGAATCTCAGAGCTAGTTTTTAAAGAAGTAAATATCTGTTTTTTAAATTAAAAATTAACATAGAAAGCCACTTGGTTCAGTTAACCAGAAGAAAAGAAAAAGTTGATCCACAATAATATAATCAGAAATTTTCAAGGAGACATTACCATAACACTAAAGAAACATTAACGAGCAGTATAAAGTATTCCTTTAAAAATGTATATTTTACTATTTTAGAATGTCTTGATTCAACCAAATACCAAAGTTAAATAATGTGAAAACAAAAGCACAGCTATAATAATTGGGAACAGATGACAAGGTAATAGGAAGTCTATGACAAAACAAAGAAACAAAGAAACAGAAACAGAAAGAAATAAAGGAAAAAAGAAAGAAAGAAATGAACCACTATCAAATTTTTCTTACAAAGCCCATATAACTCTAGTACAGAAGCCAGGTATAGAAACCACAGAAGAGGAGGAGAAGAAGGAGGAAGAGGAGGAGGAGGAGGAAGAAGAGGAGGAAGAGGAAGAAGAGGAGGAAGAGGAGGAGGGGAAGAGGAAGAGGAAGAGGAAGAGGAGGAACAGATGAAAAGGGAAAGGGAGGAAGAGAGGTAAGTATGGAGAAGGAAACAGAGAATAAAATAATTATTCTAATTATATATAATATATATTACAATATACTGTAAATAAAATCATATATCATATAGTACATATATAGTATTATGCATTATATTATACTATATATTTAATATAAATTGTATAAAAATATAATGCATCATATAACCAAATATATAAAATTATAAAATTTATTATATATAATTAAACACATATATTATGCATATTAAATACATAATAGAATAATAAACATAATATAATATATACCATAATATATTGAATCGCATATAATATATGATATATAATGCATGATACATGTTACATGATGTATGATGTTACATAATAAAATAATAATTATTAAAAAAATAATAATGTTTATTATCATTGTTGTTTTTACTGAGGTCAAGATTCCTGATGAGTACTGGAAATACCCTCATTATAAACTGAACATGGGCACATGTCAAATAGGTCATTGGCATGGATCAATTTGACTTTATTCAGGAGATGTAGATTGATTAAAGACACATAAACAATAAATGTAATAAATCATATAATTTACTAAAATACAAATGATCACTTTATTTCTTCTTTTTTTTCTTCCTTTATTTTATTAGATATTTTCTTAATTTACATTTCAAATGCTATTCCGGAAGTCCCCTCCCCCTCCCTGCTCCCCTGTCCACCCACTCCCACTTCTTGGCCCTGGCGTTCCCCTGTATTGGGGCATATAAAGATTGCAGTACCAAGGGGCCTCTCTTCCCAATGATGACCAACTAGGCCATTTTCTGCTATATATGGAGCTAGAGACACAAGTTCTGGGGGTTCTGGTTAGTTCATATTGTTTATCCTCACCACGGGGCATCCATCCCATAATCAGTCATTAAACTCAGACACTATGGCATAGGACAGATAGTGCCTACTTAAGGGACCCTGATATAGCTGTCTTGTACAGAAGTGGATGCTCATAATCATCTATAAGAGGGAACACAGGGCCCACAATGGAGAAGCTAGAGATAGAACCCCAGGAGCTGAAGGGGTCTGCAACCCTAGAAGAGGATCAACAAAATGATCACTTTAACTTCACAATTTATATGTAGAGAAGACTTTGATAACATCCAACAAGACTTCATGCTAAAAGTCCTAGAAAGAGTAGGGCAGGAGGAAACATACAATATAATAAAAGTTTTATATGACAAATCCAAAACTGACTTTATCGAAAGTGGAGAAAAACCCAGTTATGTCATTCCATCAGGGACAATACAGGGCTGTCCACTATCCTCACACCTTTATAACATAGTGCTTAAAGCAGCAGCTCCATCAGTAAGACTAGAAGAAAACTAAAAGTATACAGATAGGAAACGAGGTCAAATTATCACTATTTTTCAATGATATACTTAGATGCATAAATTCCAACAGAAATATTTTAGAATTATTAACAATTTAGCCATTTTAGAAAAATAGGACACAAAATTACCTAACAAATAGTACCTGTTACATACAGCAATAGCGACATACTGAAAGATATGGGCACATTGACACTCACAATAGCCTCAATAATAAATAAACAAGTAACCAAACAAACAAAATCTAGGATAAAATTAAGGTAAAATACCTTAACAATGAAAACTAAAAGAGATGAGCAAGCCATTATAATATGAAAATACTTTCCACATTCACAGACTTGTATAGTTAATATTCTTCTAATCCTGCAGATCCCATGTCATCACATTCAAAATCTACAACGAATCTCCAAAAATTCACATGGAGACTCCAAAGGTACTAGGCAGGCCAAGCAATTCTGAACAAAAAAGCAGAGTTAGAGAGACATTGTCCCAGTTTCACTATTCAACTAGTCTTAGTGGGTTTTTGAATTTTTTTTCTTATTTATTCTCATTTCCTGTAAAAGACATCAACTCAAGGATCACATATTTTACACTTAATTTCTAAATTATACAAGGAGTAAGCAAAACAAAGAAGAAATAAAAGGCATAATTGCATACCTTCTGAATCTGAAAGAACTGTGATGTTCTTCCTGTCTATTTTCCCGCAGAAGCCAGAAAGCTTTCTCTCACTGACGTGTAAAAATAAATAGCAGATAGATAGATAGATAGATAGATAGATAGATAGATAGATAGATAGATAGATAGATACATACATACATACATACATACATACATACATACATAGATACATAGATAGATACATAGATAGATAGAAAGATGATAGATAAACAAAATTAAAAGAATAAACTAAGGTAACAAAAATATATGATTCTTACTCAAAACTAGAGTATATCACAAATTTTAATGGCAATTCATGACCTCAGCAGAAATATTTATCAAGGATAAAAGGCATGTATTATATGCTGCCTTACACTATAAACAAAACAAAAACAATACTTTCTTTTCAAACATTCATCATTTGTACTGCAGAGCACTTTACACAGTATAATTAGAGATTGGATGTGGGGAAGGATTATGTTTTTTTTTTTTTTTTTGCAATCTTATGTTTGGTTATGCTTTATTTTCTAATTAATTTGAAAAAGGATATGGAAACAAAAACCAGAAGAAAAACAATCTGGCCTTCTGATACTCATTTGAAAGCTTTCTAATTTCCCTACTCTAACCCCAAGCTCTGTGTTTTACTGTTTAGTATTCTAGACTGGCAGTTTGGGTCTGTACCGGGCAAAACTTTCCAAATCAAGATAGACAGGATAGAGAACCAATCACAGAGCTGGATTTCCTTTCAAATTCTACCAATGGCCATTGTGCAGGAGACTTTGACCTCACAAAGAAAGGCGGGGCCAAGACTTAGGCGTTAAAAATCACCACCACGCCAGCCTCCCGGCAGCAGTAAGGCTGTTGTGCATACCATCAAGATGGCTCTTTCTGCTAAGTTGACTCTGGACAAATTGGATCTTAAGGGTAAAAGAGTAATCATGAGAGTAGACTTCAACGTTCCCATGAAGAATAACCAAATTACAAACAACCAGAGAATAAAGGCTGCCATCCCAAGTATCAAGCACTGTCTGGACAACGGAGCCAAGTCTGTAGTTCTCATGAGTCACCTCGGTCGGCCCGATGGTGTCCCTATGCCAGACAAGTATTCATTAGAGCCTGTTGCTGCTGAGCTCAAGTCCCTACTGAACAAGGACGTTATATTCTTGAAGGACTGTGTGGGCTCTGAAGTAGAGAATGCCTGTGCCAACCCAGCTAATGGGTCTGTCATCCTGCTGGAGAACCTGCGCTTCCATGTGGAGGAAGAAGGTAAGGGTAAAGATTCTTCTGGTAAAAAGATTAGTGCTGATCCTGATAAAGTAGAGGCCTTCCGAGCATCACTGTCTAAACTTGGTGATGTCTATGTCAACGATGCATTTGGCACTGCACATCGGGCACACAGTTCCATGGTCGGAGTAAATTTGCCCCAGAAGGCATCTGGTTTCCTAATGAAGAAGGAACTGGATTATTTTTCCAAGGCTTTAGAAAACCCAGAGAGGCCCTTCCTGGCTATCCTTGGTGGAGCCAAAGTGAAAGACAAGATCCAACTCATTAAAAATATGTTAGACAAAGTCAATATCATGATTATTGGTGGTGGGATGGCTTACACCTTCCTGAAAGAACTCAAGAACATGCAGATCGGTGCTTCCTTGTTTGATGAGGAGGGAGCCACGATTGTTAAAGAGATCATGGAAAAAGCAGAAAAGAATGGTGTAAAGATAGTCTTTCCTGTTGACTTTGTTACCGGTGACAAGTTTGATGAGAATGCTAAAGTTGGACAAGCCACTATAGAATCTGGTATACCATCTGGCTGGATGGGTTTGGACTGTGGCCCTGAGAGCATTAAAATCAATGCTCAAATTGTGGCCCAAGCGAAGCTGATAGTTTGGAATGGACCTATTGGGGTATTTGAATGGGATGCCTTTGCTAAGGGAACCAAAGCTCTCATGGATGAAGTTGTAAAGGCCACCTCCAATGGCTGTGTCACTATTATAGGAGGTGGAGATACTGCTACTTGCTGTGCCAAATGGGACACTGAAAACAAGGTCAGCCATGTGAGCACAGGAGGTGGGGCAAGTCTTGAGCTCCTGGAAGGTAAAATCCTTCCAGGGGTACAGGCCCTCAGCAACGTGTAACTGTCATAATGCACTTGCTTCCTGTTTCCTGCGCCAGCACCAGAACCATCTCAACCTTACCTATATCTCCACATTTGTTAACCTCTACTACGTATCAAGACCCAGGTAATGAGCTAGCAGTGAGCCATCGGTATCTCATCAGGACATCTTCATTCTTTCTCACATTTGTTACACTCTTCAAGATCTCATCAGGATTCCCCCACAGTCCTTCCTAGGGAGGAAACCTTCTTGTCAACTATTAAAGAAGTGAGCTGAGTAAGTTGAATGTGTTGTTCTTACTTCCACTTCATTTCTCTCTGGACATGGGAGACCACATACAGTCTGCGATTGGAGAAGGATAAGGTAAAAGGCTGTCAGAGTTTTAAGTGGCAAGTGACTCAAAGGAACAGAACATCACTATGTAAATATAACTCAGTTATAATTAGATTGCTGCTGACATTTTTCTTCTAAAAAGAAGTACTTAGTAAACACAATGATTTTCTTTTAAAAACGGAAAAGGAAAATTCACTGATATTTCTATTAATGTGCAAGCTAAAATCAGAATCAAGGTATGAAAAAAGAATTGCTTAAGCAGATAACATTTAGGAAGAGATAACATTTGAATCTCCCCCCCCCCAGAAACATACACACACACACACACACACACACACACACACACACATTCATTCATTTTATACTAAAAAAAGTTATGTGCAACAAATAAACATTCTTACATATTTAGATCTGTTTCTATTTATCAGTTAGAAAAATGGCATCCTAAATCTGATAAAGAGTGTTTCTAACTATATTAAAGAGGGAATCTTCCCAGTGAACTCCTTTTTGCATGGATGTTTACTCAGGAGCTTTCAAAGCAGGAGTAATATTTTAGATGGAACATACTTCACAGGTCATCTACACCTATTATCTAGGCCACATTCAATATAGCCTCAACATTTCACCTCTCCTGGAACAATTAGTTTAAAAGTGGGGAAGAGGGTGTTTGGTCACATTGCCTGGACTTTTACTTTGCTCTTTATGACACAGGGTTGTTCTCATAAAATTAAGATTCATAAGTGCTAAAAGGTGGAGAGGGGTGGGTTCACTCACATCTGTGTACTGGAAGAAATCAGGAGTGGATGAGCTTCATAGCCCCAAACAGGTTCCTGAACATGACAGTGGGGAACTTTGCTGACATTTCTCTGACTTTTAAGGTCAGATCACCCACTACCTGTCAGTATCATCAGAATCACCTAGATCTTAGCAAGTAATGGTGAGCAGTTTTTGTGGTTTCAGTTTTTGCTTTTGTAGAGACAAGGTTTCGAAATAGTCTAGATTACCCTTGAATTTCTGGTGGTCTTGTCTCTACTTCCCAAGTGCTGGGATCATAGGCATGTGCTACTATGCCTGACTGCACTGTTGGTCTTTTGAATATAATTATAAATAAAACAAAAAAGCAACAATATTAATGTTATTGTCCTCTGTAGGTACAAGGATCTTTTGTAGCAAATGAAAGACTTTCATATATATATATATATATATATATATATATATATATATATATATATATAAATATATATATATATATATATATATTTATTTATATATATATATATGTGTGTGTGTCTGTGTGTCTGTGTGTCTGTGTGTCTGTGTGTCTGTGTGTCTGTGTGTGTCTGTGTGTATTTTGCCTGCATTCACACAAGTGCCCTTGGGGGCCAGAAACCCCAGGAACTGGAGTTGCAGATAAAGGTTGTTAAGCAGACATGTGGGGAGTTGGAGCGAAACTTGGGTCCTCTGCAAGAATCACAAGTGGTTCTAACGGTTAAACCACCTCCCCAGATCCCAAAACTTGGCTCTTTAACTAAAAAAAGCCAATGTTTTTCAACATTCCTTATGCATCATGATTTGAACCACTCATCCTCTTGGGAGGCTAAGAAAGAACGAATGTCAAGTTTGAAGACAGTCTGGGATATGTACTGAGTTCTAGGACAGACTAGGCTATAGAGAAAGATCATATGTCTCTTTAAAAACAAAACAAAACAAAACAAAACAAAACAAATAACACAAAAGAGGAGAGACTACATATATGAAGGAAAAAATAATTCTTAGAATACAACTAGTGCAGCTTTTTAAACATGAGTTGTAACAGAAGTTTACTCTCCTTGATAGAAACTACCCGTGGGAAAAGAGCAAGGGAAATCCCAGAAGCCAACCCAGGCAGTGGAACACACCTAGCCAGAACTTTTCCTTGTCCCTCAAATATTGTTGCTATGAAATGAGAGGCTTCCTTCATGAATCACTTCCAAACTATGAAGAACAGAATTACTGTAATAATCATTCTCCCCCTAGTCTGTCCTTCAACATTTATTAAGCCAAATTGCAGTGTTTATTGTTATTTTGTGGGTAGGCTTTTTGAGTCAGGGTTTCACTATATAACCCTAGCTGTCCTAGAGCTCATTATCTAGGCCAGGGTGGCCTAGAACTCAGAGATCCACCTGCCTCTGCTCCCCAAGTGATAGGATTTAAGAAAGGTGTGTGTCACTGGGCCTGGCCAAACCCTGCTTCTTCAGTGTTTAAATACTCAGTCTGAAAACAGTCATAACAATATTTGCAGTTTTTCTCCCCTACTCCACTAAATTTAATAGAAGTTTCAGACAGAAGCCTGAATTTCCTCAGGGCAAAACTACCAAATAAAAGACAACAGGTTCCCTTACAGAGAACATATTTTAGCAAAAAAGTAAAAGAGAGAAATCCCAGCACTCGGGAGTCAGAGGCAGGCGGATTTCTGAGTTTAAGGCCAGTCTGGGCTACAGAGTGAGTTCCAGGACAGCCAGGTGATTCAGAGAAACCCTGTCTCTAAAAAAACAAAAACAAAAACAAAAAAAGAAAAAGAAAGAGAAAGAAAAATACATTTTAAAAAAGTGATAGGGTCTCCTGTAGCTAATGCTGATCTCTATTTTGCCATGTAGTCAAGGAATTCCTGATCTTCCTGCATCTATGTCCCAAGTGGTGGGACCACAGGCAAGCATGCGCACACTGGACAGCAAGAGCACCTACCTGATAACTCTTAGTGAGAAAGGGGTATTCTAATGTACAAACAAAGTAACAAACAAACAATTCATAAGGTCAATAATGGTCGTACTCGAAAGACTTAGGAAAGCAAAGGAAAGCAGCCTTCTTGAGTAAGGGTTGGAGACATTTGTAATGTCAAGACAAGCTTTAACTCCACTCTGCTGAGTGATAAAAGACCTTGGGAATTGGGACCCAAGGGACAAGTTTAGCAGAGCCTTGATAAGTAAGTAGCAAAAAATCTTAGTTATTAGCCATTGCACTGCCATAGGTGAAATGAACACAGGCCTAGGAGAAGACCTAAAGGTACAGTTCTAGAATGAGGAATTGGTTTACCATAAATACCATTCAGTACATTCTAGATGCTCTTTAACTACTTCAGAAGACAACAGCAATGCATACATTCACGGGAAAACACCCTTGATAAAATCGGAATTAAGCTGTCTTTTAAGAAACTGGTTAGAACCTCCTTAAAGGGCATTACAATTCCTATTTTACCCCCCCCCCCCCCCCAGAAATCCTATGGTGCATCAGTTACGACTGAAGGTTGTAAACCACTCAATGATTGACCTCACAGAGTTTGCTCTCTAGTTGCCTATTTTTTTTTTAACATATTGACCAAATGATAGACAAAAACACTGCTACTTCCCAACCCGAGGAATAAAATGGCAGCATGCAAATTCTCTGCTACATGGTTAAGGAAGAAAGGCAGAGATACTTCTGCCCCAGTTCAACACACAGAATGGTTTGGTTTGAGATTTAAGACAGAGGCACCTTTAATATCTTCTGTAAGATGCTAACCAGGGTAACACAGTCGCCATGATATCAGGGTTTATTCAGATCACCTCTGGGTTCCTTCTCACTGCTTTTGTGTGGCTTCCGGAGTGGGACAAAGTTTCCATGTTTCCCTTCCGGGTCATTCTATGTGTTGTGTTTCTTCTGAGTCTGCAAACGGTTTCTCCCAACAGCCCTAGGGTTTACAAATTCAGTATGTGATTCTGAAACACTTACTGACCATTCTTAGGGCAAGAAGAAAAGAGGAGAAACATGGACTGACCTCAGAGCACCTGGCTCCTGCCTACTTCAGTAGTAACTCTGCTGAGCTGACTGCCACTTCTATCAAGGGAACACGTGTGTATTGAGGGGTCAGCTACTGTTTAAGAGGCTTTGCCCAGAAATGCCATTGACACTCTCAGCAGGACTGATGCTGCGATCTGATCTTACCTCCTCCACTGCCTCCACCACCACCCTCTTCCTCCACCTGGGTCAGGCATGACCCAGCTGCCACTCCTGCCGCCCAATCTAAAAGTTAGTTTATGAAATGAATAAAAATGTCAGCATTTCAGTATTGAGAAAATAAATCTGTAAAAACTCATTTTAAAAGTAAGAAAGCATGTCATAAACAGATACTTTTAGGTGCTTCTCAGCCATTCTATATTCCTCTGTTGAGAATTCTTTGTTTAGCTCTGTGCCCCGTTTTTAATGGGGTTATTTGATTTTTTGGAGTCCACCTTCTTGAGTTCTTTATATATATTGGATATTAGTCCCCTATCTGATTTAGGATTGGTAAAGATCCTTTCCCAATCTGTTGGTGGCCTGTTGGTCTTATTGACAGTTTCTTTTGCCTTACAGAAGCTTTGTGATTTTATGAGGTCCCATTTGTCAGCACAAGTCATTGCTGTTCTATTCAGAATTTTTTCCCCTGTGCCCATATCTTCTAGGCTTTTCCCCATTTTCTCCTTTATAAGTTTCAGTGTCTGTGGTATTATATAGTGTTCCTTGATCCATTTAGACTTGACCTTAGTACACAGAGTTAAGAATGGATAAATTCGAGTTCAACACCATTAATCATCAGGGAAATGCAAATTAAAACAACGCTGAGATTCCACCTCACACCAGTCAGAATGGCTAAGATAAAAAATTCAGGTGACAGCAGATGCTGGCGAGGACATGGAGAAAGAGGAACACTCCTCCATTGTTGATGTAATTGCAAGCTTCCCAAACCACTCTGGAAATCAGTCTGGTGGTTCCTCAGAAAACTGGACATAGTACTACTGGAGGATCCAGTAATACCTCTCCTGGTTTTTCCATATATCCAGAAGATGTTCCAAATGGTAATAAGAACACATGCTCCACTATGTTCATAGCAGTCTTATTTATAAGAAGCTGGAAAGAGCCCAGATGTCCCTCAGCAGAGGAATGGATACAGAAAATGTGGTACATTTACACAATGGAGTACTACTCAGCTATTAAAAACAATTAATTTATAAAATTTCTTGGCAAATGGATGAATATGGAGGGTATCACACTGAGTGAGGTAATCTGATCACAAAAGAACTCACATGATATGTACTTACTGATAAGTGGATATTAGCCCAGAAACTTAGAATACCCAAGATACAATTTGCAAAACACATAAAACTCAAGAACAAAGACCAAAGTGTGGACACTTAGCTCCTTCATAGAACTGGGAACAAAACACTCATGGAAGTAGTTACAAAGTTTGGAGCTGAGATGAAAAGATGGACCATCCAGAGACTACCACACCCATGGGTCCATCCCATAATCAACCACGAAATGCAGACATATTGCATACACCAGCAAGATTTTGCTGAAAGGACCCTGATATAGCTGTCTCTTGTGAGGCTATGCCAGTCCCTGGCAAACACAGATGTGGATGTTCACAGTTAACTAATGCATAGAACACAGGGCCCCCAATGGAGGAGCTAGAGAAAGTACCCAAGGAGCTGAAGGAGTCTGCAACCCTATAGGTGGAACAACAATATGAACTAACCAGTACCCCTAGAGCTCTTGTCTCTACCTGCATTTGTAGCAGAAGATGGCCTAGTCAGCCATTGGGAAGAGAGGCCCCTTGGTCTTTCAAACTTTATACGCCCCAGAACAGGGGAATACCACGGCCAATAAGTGGGAGTAGATCGGTAGGGGATCAGGGGATGGGTATAGAGGACTTTCAGGATAGTATTTGAAATATAAATGAAAATACTTAATAAAAAATTAGAAAAAAACAATATAGAAATATTTATTGATTGGTTAGGTTTTAATTTTATTTTTTAATTCTAAATTCACCTGCAAAGAATAGAATGTTTTCTTCAGTTTTAACTGTGCACACCTGATAGAGTTCTTGGGGGCAGAACTGGAAAGCAATGAACTTTACCTTAAACACTGTGCTTCCATGAACCTTCTGCAGGATTATATCTCAGGAATTCATTCTCTAGTTACAGGTCCAGAACCCCTACTCTGAAAACAGATGTTTTCAGTGCTGAACTCTTATAATTTGTTACTGTCTCTTTGTGCTTTCCCATTTCTTCAATTTTGAGTGATGAATCCCTTTTACTTCACATGCCCCTCACTTCTAAGATGTGTGTTGATTCTTCTATTTGCAAGGTACCCCTTTGTAGAGCAGGCATTAACTTCCAGGTTTTATATCCTCTACAAAATATTAAAATATGCTTTTGTTTCTTTAAATTATTATACATTTTCAAATCTTAGCACATTTTTAATTACCTAAGCTGGGTAGCTACATACTATATTATGGGAGGAAGGATAGTTACAGAATATAATAAAAGATTTAAAATCTGCTAAGAATGTTTCATTTTCAAATGTTGCTCACAGTTTCATGAACAGGATTACTTAACAGGAAAGATAAGCATTCTTATTAGTCCAGAATGTGGCTCAGCCTTAGATGTTTATATTTCTGTATTCTCTATTAAACTGTTTTTCCTATCATGTCCCTTAAGGGATGGGGTAAGTCAGGTTTCTTGTTTGGAAACTTCGTTGGTACACCCAGAGGTTTTATATTTTTTCTTGCTTAAAATCTAAACCTCCTAACACCCACTCCTTTTCTTTTTCTACAGTAGTAATCTAATCCTCTTGTCTTTATAAACATTGAGTCTTTTTCGGGGGGAAGGGGCAGTTGTTTGTTTTCCTTTTAAATTGTTTTAATTTGACAGACTAATTTTGCTAGCCAGATATCACTTCATCACAACACAGATTACAAACAATTTAAAAGAAAGAAGGATTTATTTAGGTATAAGGTTTCAGACAATTCAATCTAGGGAACAAAGTGGTTCACCTTGTTGAAAGCATGGACTCTTGTTCAATTCTGATGTGTTCGATTTTGTTTTGTATACACACACACACACACACACACACACACACACACACACACACATTTTCTCTCTCTCTCCTTCTCTTTCTCCCCAGCCCTAAGGAGTTAAAAGAGTTCATAGTTATTCAGCTGGCTACATAAGAGTGCTAGCCCTGGTAAATTTAGCTTTCTTCCCTCAGAAAAAAAAGTGGAGGGGGGGTAGGGGGTCGGGAACTCTCGGAATAGCATTTGAAATGTAAATTAAGAAAATATCTAATAAAAAATTGGAAAAAAAAAGTCTGCTGAGTAACTTCTTCAGTTGCTGGCTGCCTTTGGCAGTATTCCCTGTAGGAATCTGGATCCATAGACAGCCATATGCTTAATATCCATAAGCCATGTGCTTCTGTCATCAAGCACTTCCCTGCATCCACAGTAAAGTCCAGGTTTGGTGACTGCATATGAGATGGATCCCCAGGTAGGGCAGTGTCTGGATGGCCTTACCTTCAGTTTCTGCTCCACACTTTGTCTCCACATTTTCTTATGTGAGTATTTTGTTTCCCCTTCTAAGAAGTTCTGAAGCATCCACAATTTGGTCTTTCTTCTTCTTGGGCTTAATATGGTCTGTGAGTTGAATCTTGGGTATTCTGAACTTTTGGGCTAATATCCACTTATCATTAAGTGCATGCCGTGTGTGTTCTTTTGTGACTGAGTTACTTCATTCAGGATATTTAAAAGTTCCATCCATCTGCCTGTGAATTTCATGAAGTCATTGTTTTTAATAGCTGAATAGTATTCCATTGTGTAAATATGCCACATTTTCTGTACCCATTTCTCTGTCTGAACCCATTTCTCTGTTGAGGCACATCTGAGTTGTTTCCAGCTTCTGGGTATTATAAATATGGCTGCTATGAACATAGTAGAGCATGTGTCTTCATTACATGTTGGAGCATCTTCTGGATATATGCCTAGGAGTTGTATAGCTGGGTCCTCAGGAAGTACTATGTCCAATGTTCTGCAGAACCACCAAACTGATTTCCAGAATGACTGTATCAGCTGGCAATTCCACCAACAATGGAAGAGTGTTCTTCTTCACCCACATTACTGCCAGCATCTGCTGTCACCTGAGTTTTTTGATCTTAGCTATTCTTCCCGGTGTGAAGTGGAATATCAGGAATGTTTTGATTTGCATTTACCTGATGACTAAGGATGTTGAACATTTCTTTAGGTACTTCTCCACCATTCAAGTTTCCTCAGTTGAGAATTTCTGTTTAGCTCTGTACCACATTTTTTATTAGATTTATTTTGTTCTCTGGAGTCTGACTTCTTAAGTTCTTTGCATATATTGAATATTAACCCTCTATCAGATGTAGTATTGGTAAAAATCTTTTTGCAATCTGTTGGTTGCCATTTTATCCTATTGACAGTGTCCTTTCCCTTAAAGAAACTTTGCAATTTTATAAGCTCCCATTTGTCAATTCTTAGAGCATAAGCCATTGGTGTTCTGTTCAGAAATGTTTCCCTATGGCCAGGTGTTCAAGGCTTTTCCCAATTTCTTCTTTATAAGGTTCAGTGTATCTGGTTTTATGTGGAGGTCCTTTATCCACTTAGACTTGGGAGATAAAAATGGATCAATTTCCATTCTTCTACATGTTGACCATCAGTTAAACAGCACCATTTGTTGAAAACTGTTTTTTCCACCCACAGGATGGTTTTAAAGATAAAGTGACCATAGGTATGTGGGTTCATTTCTGGGTTTTCATTGATCTACCTGCCTATCACTCTATCAATACCATGTAGTTGTGTTTTTTTTTTTTTGTTTTTTTTTTTTTTTTTTTTTTTTTTTTTCCTATTGCTGTGTAGTACAGCTTGAGGTCTGGGATAGTGATTCCCCCAGAAGTTCTTTTATATTGAGAATAATTTTTGTTTTCCTGTTTTTTGTTTTTTGTTTTTTTGTTTGTTATTCCAAATGAATTTGTGAATTGCTTTATTGAATCTGTAGATTTCACTGGGCAAGTTGCCAATTTTTACTAAATTAATCCTGCCAATCCATGAGATCTTTCCATCTTCTGAGATCTTCTTCTATTTCTTTCTTCAGAGACTTGAAGTTCTTATCATACAGATGTTTCACTTGCTTCCTTAAAGTTACACTAAGGTATTTTATAGTATTTGTGACTATTGTCAAGGGTGTTGTTACCCTAATTTATTTCTCACCCTGTTTATCTTTTGAGTAGAGAAAGACTACAGATTTTTTTTGAGTTAATTTTATATTAGGTCACAGTGCTGAAATTGTTTATCATGTTTAGGAGTTCTCTGATGGAATTTTAGGGGGCACTTAAGTATATTATCATATCATCTTCAAATAGTGATATTTTGATTCTTCCTTTCCAATTTGTATGCCTTCGACCTCCTTTCCTTGTATAATTGCTCTACCTATCATTTAAAGTACTAAATTGAATAGATAGCGAGAGACTGGGCAGCTTGTCTATTCCCTGATTTTAGTGGGATTGCTTCAAGTTTCTCTCCATTTACATTGATGTTGGTTACTGGTTTGCTGTATATTGCTTTTAATATGTTTAGGTATGGGCCTTGAATTCCTGATCTTACCAAGACTTTTAACATGAAGGGATGTTGAATTTTGTCAAATGCTTTTTCAGTATCTAATGAAAATATCATGTGTTTGGTTTTGTTTTGTTTTGCTTTGTTTGTTATTTTTGCTTTGAGTTTGTTTATGTGGTGATTATTTCATGGATTTGCATGTACTGAACCATGCCTGCATTCCTCTGATGAAGCCTACTTTATCATGGTGAATGATTATTTTAATGAGTTCTTAGATTCCGTTTTTGAGAAATTCATCGAAAATTTTTGCATAAATATTCAAAAGGGAAATTGGTCTGAAGTTCTTCCTTTGTTTGATCTTTGTGTGGCTTTGGTATCATCATAACTGTGGCTTCACAGAATGAATTGGGTAGTGGTCCTTCTGTTTATATTTTGTGGAATAGTTTGAGAGTATTGGTATTAAGTTTTCTTTGAAGGTCTGATAGAATTTTGTACTAAACGCATTTGGTCCTGGGCTTTTTTTGGTAGGGAGAATCTTAATGACTGTTTCTATTTATTTAGGGGTTATGTGACTATTTAGATGGTTTATCTGATCCTGATTTAACTTTGATATTTGGTATCTTTCTAGAAAATTGTCCATTTCATCCAGATGTTACAGTTTTGTTGAATATAGGCTTTTGTAGTAAGATCTGTAGAGTTTTGGCGTTTCCTCAGATTCTGTTGTTATATCTCCCTTTTTATTCCAATTGTATTAATTAGGATACTGTCTCTGTGCTCTCTGGTTAATCTGGCTAAGTGTTTATGTAACTTGTTGATTTTCTCCAAGAATCAGCTCCTGGTTTTGTTGATTCTTTGTATAGTTTTTTGTTTGATTCGTTTCAGCTCAGAGTTTGATTACTTCCTGCCTTTTATTCCATTTGGGTGTATTTGCTTCTTTGTTCTAGACCCTTCAGCTGTGCTGTCCAGCTGCTAGTGTATACTCTCCCCAATTTCTTTTTGGAGGCACTCAGAGCTATATGAGCTTTCCTCTTAGTACTGCTTTCACTGTGTCCCATAAGTTTTGGTATGTTGTGCCTTCATTTTTATCAAATTCTAAAAAGTCTTTAATATCTTTCTTTCTTCTTTGACCAAGTTATCATTGAATAGGGCATTGTTCAGCTTCCATGTGTATGTCAGATTTCTCCTCTTTTTGTGGCTGTTGATGACAAGCGTTAGTCCATGGTGATCTGAAAGGATGCATAGGATTATTTAATTCTTCTGGTATCTGTTGAGGCCTGTTTTGTGACTGATTATATGGACAATTTTGGAGAAGACACCATGAGGTGCTGAGTAGAAAGTATATGCTCTTGTTTTAGGGTGGCATGTTTTATAGAAATCTGTTAAATCCATTTGGTCTATAACTTAGTTTCACTGTGTGTCTGATTAATTTGTGTTTCCATGATCTGTCCATTGATGAGAGTGGTGTATTGAAATCTCCCACTATTATTGTGTGGGATTCAGTGTGTTTTTTGAGCTTTAGTAATGTTTCTTTTATGAATGTGGGTGCCCTTGCATTTGGAGCATAGATGTTCATTATTGAGAGTTCTTCTTGGTAGATTTTTCCTTTGATGAGTATGAAGTGTCCTTCCTTATCCTTTTTGATAGTTTTTGGTTGAAAGTTTATTTTATTCTATATTAGAATGGCTATTCCAGCTGTTTTCTTGGGACCATTTTCTTAGAAAATTGTTTTCCAGCCATTTACTCTGAGGTAGTGTCCGCCTTTGACACTGTTATATGCAGCAAAATGCTAGGTCCTATTTACATATCCAGTTCAGTTGTCTATGTCTTTTTATTGGGTAATTGAGTCCATTGATTTTAAGAGATATTAAGGAACAGTGATTGTTGTTTCCAGCTGTTTTTGATGTTATTTTTATGTTTGTATGGCTAGCCTCATTTAGATTTATTGAAGGAAGATTCCTTTCTTGCTTTCTCTAGTGTGTAGTTTCCCTCCTTGTGTTGGTGTTTTACATATATTATCCTTTGTAGGACTGCATTCATAGAAGAATTATGTAATTTTGTTTGTGTCCTCGAATATTTTGGTTTCTCTGTTTATGATAATTGAGAGTATTGCTGAATATAGTAGCCTAGGGTAGCCTTTGTGTTCTCTGTATAACATCTGCCCGAGATCTTCTAGCTTTCATAGTCTCTGGTGAGAATTCTGGTGTAATTCTGATGGGTCTGCATTTATAAGTTATTTCACCTTTTCTCCTTTCTGCCTTTAGTATCATTTCTTTGTTTGTGCATTTGCTATTTTGACTATTATGTGTCGGGAGAAATTTCTTTTCTGGCTCAATCTATTTGGAATTTTGTAGGCTTCTTATATGTTTATGAGCATCTCTTTCTTTAGGTAAGGGAAGTTTTCTTCTATAATTTTGTTGAAGATATTTCCTGGCCCTTTAAATTGGGGATCTTTACTCTCTTCAATACCTATTATCCTTAGGCTTGATTTTATCATTGTGTCTCATATTTCCTAGATATTTTAGGTTATGATCTTTCTTTGATTGTTGTGTCAATATTTTCTATGGTATCTTCTGCACCTGCGATTCTCTCTTCTATCTATTGTGTTCTTCTGGTGATGCTTGCATCTATGACTCCTGATCTCTTTCCTAGGTTTTTTTTTTTTTTTTTTTTTCTCCAGAGCTCTCTCCCTTTATGATTTCTTTATTGTTTCTGTTTCCATTTTTAAATCCTGGGTGGTTTAGTTCAATTCTTTCCCACCTGTTTGTTGTGTTTTCCTGTAATTCTTTAAGGGATTTTTGGGTTTCCTCTTTAAGTGCTTCTACCTGTTTACATGTGTTCTTCTTTATTTTCTTAAGGGAATTATTCATGACATTCTTAAAGTCCTCTATCATCATCATCATGAGATGTAATTTTAAATAAGAGTCTTGTTTTTCTTTTTTGTTGGGGTATCCACGGCTTGTAGTGGTGAGAGAATTGGGATCTGATGATGCCAAGTAGCCTTGTTTTCTGTTGCTTATGTTCTTGATCTTGCCTCTTATCATCTGGATATCTCTAGTGTTAGCTGGTCTTGCTGTCTCTGACTGTGGCTTGTCCCTCCTACAAGCCTGTGTGTCACTATTATGGGAGACCACTTTTCTAGGAGGAATTTAGTTATGGAGAGCTGTGGCATAGAGTCAGTTCCAGGTGCAGAGTGAAAGAGGAAGGATTTGGGTCCCAGGCTGCTCCTTGGTTCCTGTGTTCTGAGGGCTCCGAGTGGGTCCCTCTGAGCAGAAGTGGTGGTCCTATCTGGCCTCATAGGCATGTCCACACTTCTGGAAGATCAATTCTTTCCTCGCATTATTTGGGTATGGAAAGCTGTATCACAGGATCAGCTCTGGTTGCAGACCTTGGGTTCGTTCAAGCAGCAAATCCTAGAACTTTTTTTTAGCAACCAAGGTATCCTATGCTGTGGAAAGCAACCTATAGACTTCTAGGATAAAAGAAAATGACAATGTCCCCCACTTCAAAACACAGGTAGTATATAGCCTGTATTATGACTTTTCATTCTGTTTATGCTATTTTTGTAAAGTTTTATTGATTATTTTATTTATTTGCACTTCAAATGTTATCCTCCTTCCCAGTTTCCCCTCCACAAGCCCCCTATTGCACCCCCCCTGCTTCTATGAGGATGCTCCCCTACCCACCCACCCTCTTGTGCTTCACTGCATTAGCATTCCCCTATCCTGGGACATCAAGCCTTCACAGGACCAAGGGCCTCCCTTCTTATTGATGGCAAATAAGGTCATCCTCAGCTACATATGCAGCTGGAGCCATGGGTCCCTCCTTGTGTACTCTTTGGTTGCTGGTTTAGTACCTGGGGGCTCTGGAAGATATGGCTGGTTGAAATTGTGCAAACATCTTCAGCTCCTTCAGTCCTTGCCCTAACTCCTCCATTGGGACTCCAGTGCTCAGTCCAATGGTTGGCTGCAACTATCCGCATCTGTATCGGTAAGACTCTGGCAGAGCCTTTCAAGAGACATCCATATCAGGCTCCTATCAGCAAGCACTTCTTGGCACCAGCAATAGGGAATGGGTTTGATAGCTGCATATAGGATGGATCCCCATGTGTGGCAGTCTCTGGGTGGCCTTTCCTTCAATCTCTGCCCTACTCTTTGTCCCTGCATTTCCTTTAGACAGTGGCAATTCTGGGTTAATACTTTTGAGAAGGTTTGGTGACCCCATCTCTCAACCAGGGGCTGTGCTTAATCTCTTCATATGGTATATATAGTTTCTCTTTCTCATCATGCCTGACCTAAAGCTGTACTATAGAGCAATTGTGATTAAAAACCGTATGGTACTGGTACAGCCAAAGACAGGTAGATCAATGGAATAGAAGTGAAGACATAGAAATCAACCCACACACTTTGGTCAGTTGATCTTTGACAAAGAAGCTAAATACATCCAGTGTCCATGTGGGGGGCGGGTCAGCATTTTCAACATATGGTGCTGGCTCCAGTGGGATTTATCATGCAGAATAATGTGAATTGATACATTCTTATCCCCTGTATAATGGTAAAGTATAAGTGGATCAAGAACTTCACATAAATCCAGAGACGCTAAAATTTATAGAGGAAAAAGTGGAGAAAAGCCTTGATGATATGGGCACAGGGGAAAAATTCCTGAATGGTACAGAAATGGCCTGTTCTGTAAGATGGAGAATTGACAAATGGAACTTCATAAAATTGCAAAGCTTCTGGAATTCAAAAGACACTGTCAATAAGACAAAAATGCCACCAACAGATTGGGAAAAATCTTTACCAATGATAATTACGATTGTGGACTAATATCCAATATATAAAATAACTCCAAAAGCTTGAGTCTAGATAATCAAATAACCCCATTAAAAATGGGATACAGTACTAAACAAAGAATTCTCAATCAATGAATAATGAATGGCTGAGAAGTACCTGAAAAAAATGTTCAACATCCTTAATCATCAGAGAAATGCATATGAAAACAACCCTGAGATTCCACCTCACACAAGTCAGAATGGCCAGGATCAAAATTTCAGGTGACAGCAGATGCTGGTGAGGGTGTGGAGAAAGAGGAACACTTCTTTCTCCATTGCTGGTGGGATTTCAAGCTTGTACAACCACTCTGGAAATCAGTCTGGTGGTTCCTCAGAAAATTGGACATAGTACTACTGGGAGGTCCAACATTACCTCTCCTGGGCATATACCCAAAAGATGTTCCAACTGGTAGTAAGCACACATGCTCCACTATGTTTGTAGCAGCCTTATTTATAATAGCCAGAAGCTGGGAAGAACCCAGTTGTCCCTCAACAGAGGAATGGATACAGAAAATGTTGTACTACTCAGCTATTAAAAACAATGAATTTATGAAATACTACTCAGCTATTAAAAACAATGAATTTATGAAATTATTAGGAAAATGGATGTATCTGGAGGATATCATCTTGAGTGAGGTAACCTAATCACAAAATAACTCACATGATATGCACTCACTGATAAGTGGATATTAGCCCAGAATACCCAAGATACCATTTTTAAAACACATGAAACTCAAGAAGAAGGAAGATCAAAGTGTGGATACTTTGTTCCTTGTTATAATGGGGAACAAAATCCCCATGGAAGGAGTTTCAGAGACAAAGTTTGGACCTGAGATTGAAGGAAGGACTATCCAGAGACTGTCCCTCCCTGGGATGCAGCCCATAATCAGCCACCAAACCCAGACACTGTTGCATATGCCAATAAGATTTTGCTGACTGGATCCTGATATTGCTGTCTCTTGTGAGGCTATGACAGTGCCTGGCAAATACAGAAGTGGATATTCACTATTATCTATTGGATGGAACACATGGCCCCCAATGGAGAAGCTAGAGAAAGTACCCATGGAGCTGAAGGTATCTGCAAACCCATGGGTGGAACAACAATATGAACTAACCAATACCCGCTGAGCTCATGTCTCTAGCTGCATATGTAGCAGAAGATGGCCTAGTCAGCCATCATAGGGAGGAGAGGCCCTTGGTCTTGCAAAGATTATATGCCCCAATACAGGGGAATGCCAGGGACAGGAAGCAGGAGTGGGTGGGTTGAGGAGCAGTGCGGGGGGGGGGGAGTTTATAGGGGACTTTTGGGATAGCTTTTGAAATATAAATAAAGAAAATATCTAATAAAAATTATTAAAAAAAAAAAAAAAAGAAATCCAAACAGCAATGGTCAACAGCCCAAGCTCCATCATAAGCAACGAGACTGAAAAATCTTACATCTGCTTTGAGGAATAACAGTGATATGAGTTCAAGGTGATCCATTCTATGAGAAAAATTCTAATACTTTCAAAGCTTCCCTCAAATACTCCATGACATTTACACAGTGAACACTTTGTGAATTGAATGAATATGACCATACAGCTCAGACTTTCTATTGTTTTTCACATGGAGACATGGACATGTATTGGCTAGAAAATGGACCAGAAGAAGACTAGGCTTGTCAACATTCAGTCACAGAGGAAGAAAGGTCTCATAGAAGCTGATTCTTCTCTAGAATTGCACTGGTGTTACCCATCTTCTATAACATGGGGAGTCATTATCTTCAGGGGCCTAGCCACGGGTGATTTGCCTTACGGATCACATAATAAATGTGGCTAAGTTAAACCCAGCTGGATACAAATAACAATAGCATAAAAGGGAAAATCGGGAAAGTATTTATGTAAAAAGAACTATAATTCATGGAACACGTAAAGAAATGTGAGATCTCGAAATATGCATGTGAGCAAAATGAATCATATAGTTGTATGAAATCACCCAGCAAAAACATAAAACAAAAACCAAATTCAAAATTAATAGTTACTATTGTATAACCACAGTGCAGTTTTCTGAAGCATAGCAGATTTTCATTCTAATCTGATCAGTGTACAGTAAGGAAGAGTGAGGGGCCCATGATGAGATAACTGGGAATCTCACTAAGAAATGACCTGTTAATATGTGGCAGAGCTGGTCACCCTATTGATAGCAACCCATTTGGGGATCTAATTACCATTTGACAGGGGTTGAATATCAAATATCTTGAATATAAATATTTATCAAAATTTAAAACATGTAGAGATTTACAGATATGAAGTAGTAATGAGAATAGCTTTATATTGGGGGGGGGCAGTTACCACAATATGAGCAACTGCAGTAAATATTTGCCACATTAGAATGTGGAGAACCATTGAGTTAAGGTAGGGAATGTTAGAATATGTATTTTGAAGTGATGCTGAAACCTACCTCCATGATATATCCACAGATTGCTCAGAACACATTTTTTTCCTCCCCTAAGTAGAAAGACTAGTTTTCTTAATTTGATGAATTTACTTACACTCTTCATTCTTATTGAGTTTGTGTGGTTAAGTAAATAGGATATTGACTTTATAGAATTACAAGGCACACAGTAGTTAGTATTCTAGTAGGTTTTTAGTTTATTGGAGAAGAACTTAAATGCTCATTAAATTCAAGTATTTGACAAAAGGAATTTTGTTTGAAAGAGTAAAGCTTTGTTTATTGTGTCAAACACTATTTCCTTGAATTGGCCAAGCTTATGCTTTCTAGTGTAAAAACCCAAGTTCAGAAAGATAACTACTGAGCAGGCCATCAGACAGTATTTGCTCTTCTTTGGAGCCTTTTACCATCTGGAAAACATCCTTTACAATATATTTTAAACTTTGGCAGACTATCATTTCCAAGTCATTCTTGATATTTGTCTTGTGATCAGCAGATATGATGGATTCTTTCTGAATTTCTGTGAGAACCTGAATTAGAGATATTTTTGTTTGTTTTGTTTGTTTGGTTTTTATTTTTGTTTTTTGTTTTTTTAGGTTTTTTTTTTTGTTGTTGTTGTTTTTTCGAGACATGGTTTCTCTGTATAGCCCTGGCTGTCCTGGAACTCACATTGTAGATCAGGCTGGCCTCAAACTCAGAAATCTGCCTGCGTCTGCCTCCCAAGTGCTGGGATTAAAGGCGTGCACCACCACACCCAGCTAGAGATAATTTTTCTAACAGGACTTACAATAAGAAACATGAAACCCAACAAGTATCCTATAGTATTTGTACAGGATACAATAAGTTGAGAAATACTTGTGAGCTCATTATTTATTCTAGACATTGCAAGTGGCACTGATCTATCACCCAAATTAAGAGAGGGTTAAACTGAGGTCCAAGAGAAGGATTTTTACCCAATATTCTTACAGGACCTTTTCACATATTTGGAGCAAATTTTACAATGCTTCTCAACACCCAAGCTTCAAATATTAGAACAGCAAAAACATTTTAGTTTGTTTGGCCAGGCACCAAACTCTGACACTATTATTAATGCCATTTCATGCTTTCAGACAGGAGCCTAGCAGACCTGTCCTCTGCAAGTCTCTACTATTAGCTGATAGAGACCAACCACTACATGGACTAAGAATCAGTTGAGGGAAGGACTGAAGGAGCTGAATGGGATTGCAATCCCTATGAAGAACAATTGGTATTAACTAACCTGAACTCCTTAGAGCTGCCAGAGAGTAAGTAGCAAGAAAAGAGCATATATGGAATGATCTGTGGCCCCTCACACATATATACCAGAGCACTGCCTTTTCTGGCCTTAATGGAAGAGCTGTGCTTAATTCTATAGAGACTTGATGTTCCATGGAGGAGCAAGGCTGGCAGAGTGAGGTTCAGGGGAGAATGGGAGTCTGCTCTCAGAAGCAAATGGAAGGGGAGTGGGGTGAAGAATTTGGGGAGAGGAGAATCAGGAATGTGGGCAACATTTGGAATATAAATAAATAAAATAATTTTAAAAATTAAGTATGTTTAAAGATTATCAGTGGACTTTTTATTACCAGGCAAATATTGTAAATAGTGCTGAGAATAATATTAAAAAACATACCATTAAAAAGTTTATATAGTATGAACATTATATTAGCAATCAAAATTTTAAAAACAACCATCTGCAAGATACAGCGTATAATAGGGTTTATTTATCTCTTGATATGAAATCAGACTTCATATGATAGGTAGCTTAAAAGATAATTTTCTTTGTTGGTCTTCATATTCAGCTTTATTGAAAATGAAATTCTTGTCCACTAATATATTTTTCTGTCCCTGTATCACTTTCTGAGGTTGGACCATTCCAACAGAAGGCATGCTTCATATATGAGCTTAACTCTCATTCTTTGGAAGTTATACTCATCTCAATACCCTAAATATTATTGACATCCAGTAAGTGTAGTGTATTTGTAGCACATCTCTGCTTTCAAGTGTTCAGTTGCCAATTGTCCCTGGTGGGTATTAACAAGCCAGTGTGGAGAGTGTAAATTTACACAATTATCTCCATATCCTTGTTAAGTGCTCCAAGAATGCTGTCACCTATCAGATCCTTTGTATTTCACTATTCTCAATTAGTGTGGACTTTCACAATGTTGATAGGTAGATTTGAGATGATTATCCATTTTAAACTTACTCTGTCTTCAATAAGCATTGATGCTAGCAGCAGAATTATGAGAAATAATATGACTGGGAAAGAAGCCAAGGCTGAAAGTAATCAAAGAAGATGTCTTAGTTTAAGCAAGCAGTGCATGGGACACAAAGGGTAAGTAAAATATTACTAGACATTTTACCCTCATAGCAAGTATGTGAGACAATTTTTTTCAACTGTATAAGAAGGGAAGAGATAACATGTAGTGTCACTGTAGTATCATTGTGGTAAACTTGACTCCAATAGAGATGTTAAAGAGCTTTCCTGAATGCTTAGTGTTGCATTTGCAAAGAGAGATGAACTCCTGATTTCTTCTTGCACATGTATATTGCTCTGTATTCAAAATGGGAATATGCAAAGAAATAAATTGCAAATATTTGACAGTTGCTTTCAAAGGGTACTACTATGTATTTTGCTATTCTTTGTTATTTGCTTTCCTTTCTGTATTAGACATTAATCAGCATAGCAGGTATGTGATTATGTGGACAGAAATATTCAAACACCTAAGAAAACATTTGGGAAGAACAAGTGTACTTATGTCATCTTTTTAAAATCTGTGAATCAAATTTCACTCGGTTCCATCAATAAAAAGCATAAACAAAAGGAATTAGTTGAATATATATTGTATTAAGTTAATGCAGTACATGCTTTGAGAGATGGGTAGTTTCATATTCTTCCTAAGATTTAAAGACATTCTGCTCATTGTACACAGTGCCCACTCTCATGCATTTCCAAATACTAAATCCTTTATGTGTTACTTGAGACGGCTTAATGTGGGTGCACTAGTCTTCCCTTTGGAATCATAGAAATAGCTTACCTTGTAAACATTTTTCTGTATTCTGTGTGTACATCTGCACATTTAATTTTTTTTTAAGTTCTTAATTTGTTTCATACTGTTATCTGGCTTAATGACAATACAGTCATTACAAGCAAATACTTAGAATATTTTACATTTGTTACATCATTTACCTCTTTTCTTTCTTCTAATCTTTCCATACATAAAATAATTATCTCTTTCTTTTTTTCCACATAATATTTTATTAGATATTTTCTTAATTTACATTTCAAATGCTATCCCGAAAGTCCCCTCCCACACACTCCCACTTCTTGGCCCTGGCATTACCCTGTATTGGGGCATATAAAGACTGCAATACCAAGGGGCCTCTCCTCCCAATGATGGCCGACTAGGCCATCTTCTGCTACTCAACAAAGCTAGAAAACCTGGAGGAAATGGACAATTTCCTAGACAGATACCAGGTACCAAAGTTAAGCCAGGATCAGATTAACAATCTAAACAGGCCCATTTCCCCTAAAGAAATAGAAGCAGTCATTATTAGTCTCCCAACCAAAAACAGCCCAGGACCAGATGGGTTTAGTGCAGAGTTCTATCAGACCTTCAAAGAAGACCTAATTCCACCTCTCCTCAAAGTATTCCACAAAATAGAGACAGAAGGTACTCTACCCAATTCATTCTACGAAGCCACAATTACTCTGATACCTAAACCACACAAAGATCCAACAAAGAAAGAGAAGTTCAGACCAATTTCCCTCATGAATATCGATGAAAAAATACTCAATAAAATCCTCAGAAACCTCATCCAAGAACACATCCAAACGATCATCCATCATGACCAAGTAGGCTTCATTCCAGGAATGCAGGGATGGTTTAATATACGGAAATCCATCAACGTAATCCACTATATAAACAAACTCAAAGACAAAACCCACATGATCATCTTGTTAGATGCTGAGAAAGCATTTGACAAAATCCAACACCCTTTAATGATAAAAATATTGGAAAGATCAGGAATTCAAGGACCATACCTAAACATAATAAAAGCAATCAGGGAACAGACGTCATCTCTGACTCTGATGTATGCCTTTGGGACTCTTTCCTTCTATTTGGATAGTTTGTTTAGCCTTGATAGCATGACCAAAAAAGAAGGATCAGAAGAATCAGCTTTATTTGCTTTATAATTTTATATTGCTACATTTCATGGAAGGAAGTCAGACAGGCATTAAAACAAGATTTAGTTGTTGTTGTTGTTGTTGTTATTTTTCAAGTTACTTACAAACATAGCTTCCAGATAAGGCATTGCAAAACATATATTTTTTTTTTTTCCTTTACTATGTGATGTGAATGCAATCTTCATAGTCTCCCTTTTCATTTCTGATTTTGTTGATTTGGATGCTATCCCTGTGCCCTCTAGTGAGTCGGGCCAAGGGTTTGTCTATCTTGTTGACTTTTTCAAAGAACCAGCTCCTGGTTTGATTGATTCTTTGGATAGTTCTTTTTGTTTCCACATGGTTGATTTCACCCCTGAGTTTGATTATTTCCTGCCGTCTACTCCTCATAGGTGATTTTGCTTCCATTTGTTCTAGAGCTTGCAAATGTGCTGCCAAGCTACTGGTGTAAGCTCTCTCCATTTTTTTTTTTTTTTTGTAGGAGCTCAGAGCTATGAATTTACCTCTCAGGAATGCTTTCATTGTGTCCCATAAATTCGGGTATGTTGTGGCTTCATTTTCATTAAACTGAGATTATACAGACGCTTATTCCCTGTTTTCTAAGACACTGCAAAATAAATGTCAAGAGTGGTTGTACAAGATTAAACTCCAGGAAAATGGATTGCCATTCATCTCGCTCCATATCGCCAACAACTACATTATCAATTGAGTTTTTGATATTAGCCATTAGGGCTGTTGTAAAACAAAATCTCAGAAATGTTTTGATTTGTGTTTCCCTGATTAGTAAGGACATTCATGATTTATTTAAGTGCTAATTGGTTGTTTCTCTGTTGAAAATTATGTTTAGCTCTGTTCCTCATTTTTTTAATAGTGTTTGGTTTGTGAGGCTCTAATTTATTATGATATTTATATTTTTGGATATTAGCCCTCTGTCAGATGTAGTTTTAGTGCAGATCTTTTTTTTTTTTTTTTTATGTCTGTAGGCTGCCATTTTGTGCTATTAACAGTTTCTTTTGCCTTATTGAAACTTTGTGGTTTCATTAGGTCCCATTTATCAATTGTTGGCCTTAGAGTGTTAGTAACTGTTATTCTGTTCAGGAAATTGTCTTTAGTACCAAATGCCTGCAAGGGTCTCTTATCTCTTATCAGTTCATAGATTCGTTTATAAGTTTATGTTGAGTTCTTTATAAACTTGGACTTGAGTTTTCTGCCAGGTGATAAATAGGCATCTATTTTCATTCTTCTATATGAAGATACCCAGTTAGTCCATCACCATTTGCTGAAGATGTTTACATTTTTCCATCATATGGATTTTCCTTCTTTATCAAATATCATGTCCATAGCTGTACAAGTTTCTATCTGGATCTTTGATTTAATTCCATTGATCAATATTTCTGTCTCTGTACCAACACCTTTCAGCCCAAAGTTTTTTTATTGTTCAGAATTGTTTTCACTATTTTTGTTTTTTTTGTTGTTTTTTTCATAGAAACTTGAGTATTCTTCTTTCAAGGTCAATAAATAAAGGATTTGGAATGTTGATACAGATTGCATTGAATCTGAAGATTGCATTTGGTAAGATGGAAATTATCACTGTGTAAATCCTACCTATCCTTGAGCTTGGGAATCTTATGATTTTCATATACCTTCTTCCATCACTTTATAAACAAATTTGAAGGTTTGTGATGCATATCATTCACTTGTTTGGTCAATTATCTGCGGCTATTATAAAGGGTGTTTTTTTTCTAGTTTATTTCTCAACCTGTTATGCCACGGACATCCCAGTGTAGAGCTTGGCAGGCCTAAAAACCTACAAGCACTCATGAGACACATGGGTTTCAAAAGGAACTCATTCTCCTGGGTAGACATTCTCACAACCGGATTTATCCCTGCACAGTCTGGCATATGGATCTACGTGTTTATTTAGTAGGAACTTTTATATTAAGCATAAAATGAATCCTGACATAAGCTAAGCTTTTCAGTGTTCCAACAGTCCTAGAGAATTCTTGATTTTCAGAGGGATAAGTCTATTGAGAGATCCCTGTCCCTCTGATTAATCGTAATGTTTCCATCTTCGGTAAGAAGCTCAGAGCTGGCCTGCAGAATGTTTGCTAAGGGCAATCACTTCAAGGAATAGATAGAGTTCCCACTGAGAAAGGTATCTTAATTACAGCCAGGTAGAGACAGACTACTTTGCAGACTAAAAGCAAGTTGGTAAACTTCTCTTCCTTTAGAACCTACCTGGGCCTAAGATAAGAGGCCCACTGGTGCGGAACCCCCTATTGCTAGTTTCAGAGAAAAAGCAGATTGTAACTAAGGTGTGAAATCCTTTGTCAGTAGCTGATCCTAAACAGAGCTGCCTTACTATTTACTGTAAACATTGCCTGGCTCCTGTAAGTCCTTTTGATATATTCACTCCTTTGTATTGTGTCATTTGATGGATGTACCTGGCCTGGTTTCTTCCCCACTGTATAAAAGTTTGGTGCTCAATCTCACAATTACACTCAGATTCATACTCCCTTGTGTGGTCTGTTTGTCATTCGCTGAATCTTTGCCCACTTGCTCAAGAGAACTCGACCCACGCAGACAAGGGACTTGAGAGGGTCTGCGGCACTGTTAGTTGTTTGTATAAACTATAGATCCTAATTTTGTTGAGATAATTTTTTAGTCCAGCCACTTTCCTGAAGCAGTTTATAAACTGTAGCAATTCTCTGGTAGAGATTTTGGTAGAGCTCATGCATCCTATCATGTTCTTTTTTTTTTTCAATTAATATCGTTTTGATCTCCTTTTTTATCTTATTGCTCTTGTCAGAAATTCAAGTACTGCACTGCATAGATAGGGAGAGAGTGGGCATCCCTCTCTTTTCTCAGATTTTAGAGGAATTTTGTGAACTTCTGTCCATTTAGTTTGGTGTTGGCTATCGGCATGCTTATATTGCTTTGATTATGTTTAGGTATGTGTCATGTATCTGTGATATCTCTAAAACTTTTAAAGTGAAGGGGTGTTGGATAGTGTCAAAGGCTTTCCCATCATCTAATAAGATCCCGTCATTTTTTTTAAAGTTCAATTTGTTTATATAATGGATTAATTTGATTTGTTTTTCATTAAACCATTGTTGCATTTCTGGAATAAATGCTTTAGCATCATGCTGGATGATATCTTTGACATGCTCCTGAATTCTGTTCCTGGGTAATTTATAGAGTACTTTACCTCAATGTTCATAGGAGAAATCGGTCTGAAGTTCTCTTTTTATGTTCAGTCTAATTTGGCTTAGTTATTAGGGTAACTGTGACTTTACATAATGCCTTTCTCAGTATTCCTTGTATTTCGATTTTGTGAAAGTCTTTGATGTGCATTGGTATTAGCTCCTCTTTGATTGTTTGGTAAAATTCTGACTAAAAAAAACCATCTCTTCTTGGATTTTTTTCCCATTGGTAGACTTATAGTTATTTCTTTTATTTTTCATGGCATATAGGGCTCTTTAGTGCTTGGTTATGATTTAACTTTGGTATGTAGTATCATTGTAGACAATCAACCATTTCAATAGGATTTTCTAGTTTTCTGGAATACAGATTTTAGAAGTAAAACTTAATGTTTCTTTTGAATTTTCACATTGTCTGTTGTTATGACACCCTTTTCATTTTTTTTTTTATTTTGTTCATTTTGTTACTGCATCTCTGACTTTTGGTTAGTTTTGTCTATCATGTTGAATATGTGTGTGTGTGTGTGTGTGTGTGTGTGTATATATATGTGTATATATATATATATATATATACACAGCTCTTGATTTTGTTTATTCCTTGAATTGTTTTCTTTGTTTCCAATTGATGTTAGCCCTGATTTTGATTTTTTTCTGCCTTTTACTTCTCTGTCTTGTGCTTGATTCCTTTTTTCTAGAGTTTTCAGATATATTTTTCTCTTTTTTTATTAGATATTTTCTTTATTTACATTTCAAGTGTTATCCTCTTTCCTAGTCCCCTCTGAAAGGCCCCTCCTGCTATCCCCTTTCCCCTCCCCCTGCTCATCAACCCATCCACTTTGGCTTCCTGACCCCTGGCATTACCCTACACTGGGGCATAGAGCCTTCACAGCACCAAGGGCCTTTCTCAGATATGTTTTTAAATTGTTCCTGTGAAACTTTTCTAGGAGTCTTATATTTCTTTATGGAGGCAATTAGTGCTATGAACATTCCTTTCATAGTGTTCCATAATTTTGAGTATGCTATACCTTCATTTTCATTGAATTCTAAAAACATTGCACAGATGTCTGTTAGGTCCATTTAATTCATAATATCTCTTAGTTTCATTATTTTTGTTTAGTTTTTGTCTTAGCTTCATTAATGCATCCCTTTCTAGGAACCCATTTGTTGTAACCTGGCTTACTCCACATTTACTCTAATTTGAACACAGGTAATACATTAACCTATCTCATTATGAGAGACAAATGTTTGCCTTTATCTTTTGTGCACCTGGGAAACTTCACTCAGGATGATTTATTAAAGTTCCTTTCATTTGCCTGTAAATTTCATAATTTAAAATTTCATTACGTTTAATAATTTCATATTGTGTATATGCACCACATTATATTTTGTGTTTTTTTCAGGTGCTGACCATCTTAATATATTCTATATCCAAACTATTGTGAAGATATTGAAAAATAATCATGATATACAAATATGGATAGAGAGGAATAGAAAGTCCATTCTTTCTTTGGCTAAGAGTGGTGACGCTGATGATCTAATGGTATTTTAGTTTGATATTTCTCACAATCAAAGACTCCTTTCAAGCATGGTTGCACTTTTGCAGTCTATCAACAGTGTTTAAGAGTTATTCTGTCAACATATCTCAAAATAAAGGTAGCCTCTATTGTCATTTCTGTTACTAATGATGGTAATTTTAGATAATTTTTCTTATTTTGCTAGTTAAAATTTTCATACGTACACAAAATTAGTCTTTATCTCAAACCCATTCAACTACATTCCTACTTCTCACATTCCTATACTGTTCCCACATCACACTTACTTGAAAATTTATGTGCTTATGATCTTTCCTTTTTAAGACTCTTTAATCTATTTAGTGCCACTTGTATTGCATAGGTACATAGGACACAGGCATATTTTTCTGTTTTAAAAATCCTGTGTCAGAATATTTATGGTTTCTGTCCTATAGAATTACATCTACACATAAACATCCTGCAAATTCTTCCCTTCCATTGTATGCCTTTTACTCCTCTTTCATATAATAATTTTAAGCTTCAATTCCAATAATCAACATTGTACAGAAAACGGAAAACCTCATCTTATTTCTGAACTTATTTAGATGTAACTTTATATGGAGTTCAAATATAAAAGGAAAAGAGGTATCCTTGCTTTGTGTGTATATAAACATTACAAATTAATAAATGCCTTTTTCGAAAGGTTAAAATATATCATAAAATAAACATACCAGAGAAAATTGAGAGTATTTGTGTACATGAGAGTACTAAGTAAACACAAGACTATGAACTCATAAAAATTTAAAATAAATAAGACCTAGGAAAAGTTTAATAAGTATTCTGTGTCCTCAACTCAGGAGATATTAACCTGTGGCTTGGGAACCTTACAGATGTCATATATCAGATATACTGCATATCACATATATACTTTAAAATTCATAACTCTGGAAACATTATAGTTATAAAGTAGCAACAAATCCTAATGAATAGCCCAACATGAGGAATTGTATTAAACAGGTGCAGCATTAGGAATGTGAAGTACCACCACCTTATAGCAAGAGGATTTTACACTATAATGGCCTTGGCCTTCCAATCTATCATCTAAATACCTAGTGTATTCAGTAGCTCACCAAGAGGCAAAGAACTCCAAATACTCTATGGCTTGCACTCAATATACTAATAATTACTTGTGTTAATGCTTATTATATTCCCAAATATTCTCCAAATCCTTTGTGTATATGCCTGCTTCCCACATCTCCTTACTGTGGCTTCAGGGCTTTCCTCTGAAGCTGATGCAATACTGAGGTCACACGTAGAGTTTGTCCTTGTGACTTGGCTCTTCACTGGATCATTTAGATCAAAGAACTTATCTAAATATTAAACTGACCTGTTTTGTTATCTTATCAAACATCAGATTCAATAACATCAGCGTCTTTGAGCTTCTTGAGCTCCTTAACCCATTTTAGCCATACCATAACATAACAACAGATCCTGAGGAAATTCAAAACACCATCAGATCCTTCTACAAAAGGTTATATTCAAAAAAACTGGAAAATCTGGACGAAATGGATAACTTTCTAGACAGATACCAAGTTCCAAAGTTAAACCAGGATCAGATTAATGACCTAAACAGCCCTATATCTCCTAAAGAAATAGAAGCAGTCATTAATAGTC
>LR751757.1:28896-49023 GCA_902729485.2 Mus minutoides | reverse complement strand
CCGGGGCCAGGGGGTGGGAGCGGGTGGGTAGGGTAGCAGGGCCGGGAGGGGGGAGGATATAGGGAACTTTCTGGATAACACTTGAAATGTAAATGAAGAAAATATCTAATAAAAGTTGAAAAAAAAAAAAAGAAAACAGGGAATAGTTCTACCTCAAGACCTATGTATACAACTCCTGGGCAAACACACAAAAGAGACTTCACCATCCAACATAGAGACTTACTCAACTATGTTCGTAGCAACTTTATTCCAAGAATATGCAGAATCTGGAAGTAATCTAGATATCTCTCTTCTGAACAATGGGCAAAGAAAATTTGATACATGTACAGAATTGAATGCCATTCAGCTCTTAAAAACAAAGACATCATGAATATTGGAGGCAAATGCATGGATCATGAGAATATCATCCTGAGTGAGGTAATCTAGTCCCCAAAGCACATGCATAGTATGTACTCACTTATAAGCTAATATTAGCCTTAAAATATAGCATAACCATGGTACACTCCACAGAATCAAAGAAGCTAAATAAGAAGGAAAACCCAAGCAAAGATAATGGAATCTCACATAAACAGGCAATAAAACAGTCATAAGTGGAAGGAGGGAACTGGTTAGAGAGGTGATAGGGGAGGAGGATGAGGGAGTTTTGTTTTGTTTTTGAGACAGGGTTTCTCTGTGTAGCCTTGGCTGTCCTGGAACTCACTCTGTAGACCAGGATGGCCTTGAACTCAGAAATCTGCCTGCCTCTGCCTCCCAAGTGCTGGGATTAAAGGCGTGCACCACCACGCCCAGCTGGATGAGGGAGTTTATGATCAGGTTTTAGGATGTCTTTGAAAATGAATGGAAATCTGCAACAAAATGTTGTGAGTGGTAGGGAGCATCTCTAGAAATCGCCAGGAACCTGGGATAGGAGGGGTGCCTAAGGGTCAATATGGGTGTCCTAAGCTGTATCTCACATCATAGCAGATATTGAAACTGAAGAGGTCACCTCCATTAACAAAACAAAACCCCAATGGAGTGATAGACATGTCAACCCACTCACAAAACTTTCAACCAAAAATTTGTCCTGTCTATAAGAAAGGCAGAGAGAGTGTATATACCTGAATCTGACAGAATCAGCAATCCAATAGCTTGCCAAATTATAAACTGATCCCATGGACAAGCACCAATTAATGACACTATTGAATAGTCTCCTGTGCTTGAAGACAGGAGTCTCATATTTGTGTCTTGAGATGCCCCTCCCAGCTGCAGACTCAGAGAGATGCAGAAACACACAGCTAAATAGTGGATGGAACTTGGGGTATCTTATGAAATAAAGGAGGAAGGATTGTGGTCCCTTGGGGAATAGGAACTCCATGGAAAACCAACAGAAACAACTAGTATGGATCATTGGGGCTTTTAGATATTGAATCACCAACAAAAAAACATAACAGGCTGGACAAAAGACCTCCCCACTACTATATATAGTAGTGTGTTGCCTTGTCTTCTTGTGTGTCCTGAAGAATGGAGTACGGGTGATACAAAAATCTGTTTCGTGTACATGTGTCAAATTCTTCTATCTGGATGCTTTGTCTGGACTGAATGGGAGAGGATGCACTTTGCATTACAGAATCCTGATGTGCCAGGGTGTATAGATACCCAGGAGGGACCCCACAAGCTCAGTAAAGGGGCATGAGAAGGGGAGAAGTGTTGTGGGATAGGGTAATGGAGAGGGGAACAGGGTGTCTAATATAAAGTGAATAAACAATAATAAGAATAAAACAACAATAGAAATACACAAACACAAAGAATGCCAAGGAAGCCATGAGGAGGAAGGTGTAAGTCGTCCACCTCTACAACCTCTATATCAGTGCCTGGCTCAAGGATTCCTGCCCTGTTTGATTTCTTGCCCTAAATGCATTCAATGATTGATGAGCCGTACGCGTGAGTGAAATAAACCCTTTCTTCTGAAAAAAATAAAATAAAATGACAAAACTATGAGGAGAATTCACTGCCTTTTTTTTTTCTGTATCAAAAGGCTTAATGGACGATTCTCTGTACTTACAAGTTGAAAACTGGAAGCAAATATTTAAAAAAAAAAATCATTATACCATTGCAAATCACCATCTAAGAACAGACAATAACAAATTCAAACTTCATTGCTTCAGGTTTCTCTCCATTTAGTTTTATGTTTGTTACTGGTTTGCTGTATATTGCTTTTAGTATGTTTAGTTATAGGCCTTGAATTTCTGATATTTCCAAGACTTATGCCATTAAGGAGTGTTGAGTTTTGTCAAATGCTTTTTCAGCATCCAATGAGATGATCATGTGCGTTTTGTTTTTAAGTTTATTTGTATAGAGTATTATGTTGATAAATTTCATTATATTGAACCATCCCTGAATATCTGGGATGAACCGACTTGATCATGATGGATGATTGTTTTGATGTTTTCTTGGATTCTGTTTGCAAGAATATTATTGAGTATTTATGTATTAATATACATAATGGAAATTGGTCTGAAGTACTTTTTCTTTGTTGGATCTTTGTGTGGTTTTGCTATAAGTGTAATTATGGCTTTACAGAATAAATTTGGTAGTATTCCTTTTGTTTCAATTTTGTGGAATGGTTTGAAGAGTATTGGTCTTCCTTGTAGGTCTGATAGAATTCTGCACTAAAATCATCAGGTCCTGGGATTTTTTTGGTTGGAATACTTTTAAAGACTGTTGATATTCTTTATAGGTTATGGGACTGTTTAGATGATTTAAGTGATACTGATTCAACTATGGTATCTAGTATATGTCTAGAAAATAGTCCATTTCATCTGGATTATTCAGTTTTATTGAATATAGGCTTTTGTAGTAGGATCTGATGATTTTTTGAATTTCGTCAGTTTCTGTTGTTATGGTTCCCTTTTCATTTCTGACTTTGTCAATTTGGATACTCTCTGAGCCCTCTGGTGAATCTGGCTAAGTTGTTTATCTTTCTTATTGATTTTCTCAAAAAAAAAAATACCAGCTCCTGGTTCTGTTGATTCTTTTTGTTTCTACTAGTTTGATTTCAGTCCTGAGATTGATTATTTCCTACCTTCTACTCCTCTTGGGTTTATATGATTTTTTGTTGATATTGTTGTTCTAGAGCTTTCCAGTATGCTGTCAAGCTGCTAGTGTATGCTCTCTCTAGTTTGTTTTTGAGGCACTCAGAGCTATGAGTTTATCTTAGTACTGCTTTTATTGTGTCCAATAAATGGTATGTTATGCTTTCAATCATTAAATTCTAAAAAGTTTTTATTTTTTTTTCTTTAATTCTTACTTTACCAAGTTATCACTGAGTAGAGCATTGTTCAGATTCCATGTGTATATGAGCTTTATGTTGCATTTGGAGTTATTGGAGACCAGCATTAGACTATGGTGATATGATAGGATGCTTGGGAATATTTCAATCTACTTGTATCTGTTGAGGCCTATTTATTGGTTGATTGTAAGGTCAATTTAAGAGAAAGAAGCATGAGGCACTTTTTATTTAGGATGAAATGTTCTATAGATATCTGCTAAATCCATTTGGTTCACAACTTCTGTTAGTTTCACTGTCTCTTTTATTTCTGTTCCCATGATTTGTCCATTCAGTAGAGTGTGGTATTTAAGTCTCTCACTATTATTGTTAGAGTACTAATGTGTGATTTAACCTTTAGTAAAGTTACTTTTTTAAAAGTTTTTTTTACTACATATTTTATTCATTTACATTTCACATGCTATCCCCTTTCCTAGTTTCCTCTCTGAAAGTCAACTATACCCTCCCCGCCCTGCTCCCCAACCGACCTACTCCCACTTTCTGGCCCTGGCATTCCACTATACTGGGGCATATAATCTTCTCAAGACCAAGGGTCTCTCCTTCCATTGATGGACAACTATGCCATACTCTGCTACATATGCAACTAAAGACACAAGCTCTGGGGATGGGGGATATTGGTTAGCTCATATTGTTGTTTCTCCCATAGGGTTGCAGACCCCTTTAGCTCTCTAGCTCTTTCATAGGAGTCCCTGTGTTTCATCCAATAGATAACTATGAGAATCCACTTTTGTATTTGCCAGGCACTGGCAGAGCCTCACAAGAGATAGTTATATCAGGGTCATGTCAACAAATCTTGCTGGGATATATAATAGTATCTGGGCTTGGTGGTTGTTTACGAGATGAATTCCCAATTGGGAAGTCTCTGGATGGTTCTTCCATCTCAGCTCCAAACTGAAAATCCTTCCATGGGACATTTGTTCCCCATTCTAAGAAGGAACAAAGTATCGACACTTTGGTCTTCCTTCTTCTTGAGTTTCATGTATTTTACAAAATATATCTTGGGTGTTGTAAGTTTCTGGGCTAATATCCACTTATCAGTGAGTGCATATCATGTGTGTTCTTTTGTCATTAGGTTACCTGACTCAGGATGATGTCCTCCATATCGATCCATTTTCCTAAGAATTTCATAAATTCATTGTTTTTAATAGGTGAGTAGTATTCCATTATGTAAATGTATCACATTTTCTGTATCCATTCCTCTGTTGAGGGACATCTGGGATCTTTCCAGTTTCTGGCTATTAAGAATAAGACTGCTAATAACTTAGTGGAGCATGTGTCCTTATTACATGGTGGAGCAAGTTTTGGGTATATACCCAGGAGTTGAATTGCTGGATCTTCCAGTAGAACTATGTCCACTTTTCTGAGGAACCACCAGACTGCCAGAGATTTTGTACTAGTTTGCAATCCCACCAGCAATGGAGCAATGTTCCTCTTTCTCCACATCCTCACCAGCATCTGCTGTTACTTGAAATTTTGATGTTATCCATTCTAATTGGTGTGAGGTGGAATCTCAGGATTGTTTTGATTTGCATTCCCCTGATGATTAAGGATGTTGAACATTTTTCAGGTGCTTCTCAGCCATTCAGTATTCCTCAGTTGAGAATTTATTTAGCTCTGTACCCCATTTTTAATATGATTATTTGTTTTTCCGGGGCCCAGCTTCTTGAGTTCTTTCAGTATACTGGATATTAGTTCCCTATAGGATTTAAGATTGATAAAGATCCTTTCCCAATCTGTTGGTGGCCTTTTTGTTTTATTGACAGTGTCTTTTGCCTTACAGAGCTTTGCAATTTTATGAGGTCCCATTTGTTGATTCTCAATCTTACAGCATAAGCCACTGCTGTTCTGTTCAGGAATTTGTCCCCTGAGCCCATATCTTTGAGGTTTTCCCGCATTTCTTCTCTATAAGTTTCAGTGTCTGTGGGTTTTATGTGGAGTTCCTTGATCCACTTAGACTGCCTTTTTACAAAGCCTGCCTTTTTACAAAGCCTCTGTATTTGCAAACTCAAATCCATGCTTACATGAAGGACATTTTACACATTAACCATCTTTCTGAACCTCTACGACTTTATTTTTTATTACCCTTTATTATTGTTATTATTAACTATTTGGCTTATTAGTATTATTTAATAAATATAATTATTTATTATAATTTTATTATTACTATTACTAAGCATATTGTATTAAATAAAATCATGTTCAATGTGCTCATTTGTACTATTTATTAAAATGTTTTTTCTATTTGAGGTAAAATACATACATCTACTTAAATAAATGTCTAAAAGTTAACATATTAGTGAGAATAATGTAACTAATGGCTTTTAAGTAAGATAAGGTATATACTGAAGTATTTTTAATAAGTTCATTGAATTTAATACAAAGTAAAATTACTGAGTTATAAATTATTGGTCTCTGTGTTATATATATGTAAGTATCCCTGTTAATGTTACATCACTAAATTCCAGCTTTTACTGCACAAATATATGCTGAAATAAAGGTGTTACAGAAAATGTGGGAGTGGTTATCTAATGTATTGTCTCATGCTCACCTCTGGAACAAGGCTTTGCAGTAATGATTCTCAGTGACTACTTTTCAGAAGATTTCACCTAAGTGATGACAGTCCCTCTCTCTCTCTCTTTTTTTTTTTTTAATTACAGCTAACTTCTCAGGTTCTCCTGGCCAGCAATGGGTGTTCCAGAAAAGCAAAGGTTTCTATATAGTACTTCTAGAATCTAGTTAATCACAGCTCTTTTGCCGGCACCAAATTACTAGAATGAAAGAATCCTAAAAGAAAATAGAATTCAGTGAATCACAGATGAGATTAAATTTCCAAGATTTCATGCATTTTTTCCCTCAATGAGAAGTGTAAATACAGACTCTGATTGTTTGGATGTGCACACTCATCATTCCTGACCTACACTCTCATTTTCCACTTTCATGATATCTGCTCTATCCACTAAACTGCATACCTGAAAGCTTTAGGACAAAAGGAAGCAAACAAAACCAAGAATAGTAGATGTCAGAAAATATTCAATATTCAAAGAAAGAAAGAAAAGAAAGAAAGGAAGAAAGAAAGAAAGAAAGAAAACAACAACAAAAGACTGAATAAAACCAAGGTCTGCTTTTTTAGAAAGTCAACAAGATAAACAAATTCTTAGCTAAACTAACAAAAAAGAAGAGAGAGAGAATAGCAGAATGAATAAATCAGACTTTAAAAGAGAACATAACAAGAGACACTGAGGAAATATAAAGAATCATTAAGTTTCACTTAAAAAACCTGTACACAAAATTAGAAAATCCTAAATGTATGACTAATTTCTTATCAGTGTTAAGCCAATGTCAGATAAACAGTCTAAAAAGGCCTATAACACATGTGGAAATTGTAGCAGTTACTGAAACTCTCCCAAGCAGGATAATCCCAGGGCCAGAGGATTTTAGCGCAGAATTCACCAGATGTTCAAAGAAGAGGTAATATCAATGTTCTTTGTACTGCTACATGAGAGAGAAACAGAAGGAACACTGCCAAATTCATTTTTTTAGACAATAATCACTCTAGTAATTATGTCACTCAGACTCAACTAAGAAAGAATTTCAAATCAACTTTCTTTACGAATTTTGGCTTAGACATACTCAATAAAAACCAGCAAACCAAATCCAAGTATCTATCAAAAATATTGTTCACTCAGAACAAATAAGACTCATCGCAGGAATTTAGGGATGGCTCAAAATATGAATATCAGTTAAAGTAACTGAACATATAAACTTACTGAAAGATAAAAAATGATATGATCATCTCATTACATTGTGAATACACCTTTGACAAAATACACCACCCTTTCCTAACAAAAGTGTTAGAGAGATCAGGGATACAAGGCAAATATATAAATACAATAAAAGCATAAACAACAAAGTTATTAAAAAATCATAGTAAAATTAGAGAAAATTAAAGGAATTCTACTAAAACCAGTGACAACATAAGGCTTCCTTCCTTCCTTCCTTCCTTCCTTCCTTCCTTCCTTCCTTCCTTCCTTCCTTCCTCTCTCTCTCTCTCTCTCTCTCTCTCTCTCTCTCTCTCTCTCTTTATTTCTTTTCAATATAGTACTTGGGCTTTTACCTGGAGCAATAAAATAATTAAAGTGTATCAAAGAGTTACATCTTGGAAAGGATGAAGTCAACGTATTGCTTTCACATATGAAATGATAGTATACACAAGTGACCCCCAACATTCTACTTGGGAACTCCTTTAGCAATGTGGCTTGATACAAAAGTAGCTGAAAAAAATCAGTAGCTCCCCTACATACAAATGATGAAATTGCTGAGAAAAAAAATTATGAAGGTGCCTAGCCTTACTGCAAGTTGGTATGCCATGGACTGTTGATACCAATCTAGGGCGGGCTTTTCTGACAGAAAATGTGGAGCAGATGGGAGTGGCAGTGGAGCTGCCATTGTAGTGGTAGAGGACTGGGAAATTTGGTCTGGATGTAAAGTACCTTAAATAAAAATACATACCCTCTCTAAAAATAAAAATCATCTCTTAAATACTGTCTTTCAGCTATGTGTTTATGTAGAAATTCAAATTTATTTCACTGCTTTTACCAAGAAGGAAGAAGCAGGGCAGAGTCCTATTGCAAACCAAGCAAATCTAAGCTCTAATTATATAAATAACTCCAAGCCTAATTATTCCTTCATGATCTTCTGGGTTCCTCAAAGGAGCTTCAATTATTTTTCTTGTTCTGCTCTCTGGAGCACACATATTTTTCCTTCTAGGCTTTGACTGTGTAAAATCCACTGATGTTAATGCTCCTATGACATTCCTTGGTACTGGCTTCTCTAATGCAGTGGGGTCTTTTCTACATCTAGACTATATTTTCACCTCCACTCCATCATTACTTCATGGTTCCAAGCCACAACTATATTTCCTGACTCTTAAGTCTTGGGGATTCAACTACCAATAAGACTGCACCTACACCAATGGTGTGTGCTAGCCATCATAGTCCCAAAACTCCACTGCTCATTAGGAATTTTTGATGCCTTAACAACTAACATCATGTGAGTGTCTCTTACACTACCACTCTCAGCTGCCAGGGTGAGGTACAAGTTTGGTGAGCTATGGAACTATGAGGCTTCTTTGCTGAACCCTCAGAAAACACTTCCCACATCTCACCTCACTTATGCTGGTCTCTTCTTAATCACAACTACTTTCTCAGCACCAGCTGACCAGAAATGAATAATCCAGAGGGGCAATTTTTTTTGCTTTATGGGTTCTCAATCTTAGGAATCACAGCTGATACCTCCACCACAAATGACAAAATGATTTACTCTTACATGAAAATTCCAAATGGTTCTACAAAGACTTTAAGTTTCCCTCTGAAACTTGATAAGATAGGACTCCATACGTGACAGTGTTCTAAACATGCTCGAACAGAATCCAAAACTGAGCTCTCAATATTCAACTGTCTTTTAGCACTAAATTCCAAAATCATTAAACAATCAATCCTTCCTAAAAACAAATTTTGTTCTGTCAAAGAATTAACCTCAAAATCTGGTAACAACTTCTTTTAATCAGAGTCAATTGAGTTGCACAGAACAGGTATGTTTAGTTTCTTACTCCATATTGCTGCTTAGTATCTGAATAAGTCTTGAAAAAAAATAAAAACAACAAAAAGAACAAAAACCTTACAGTGACCCGCAGCCAGGAGCTAATGCAGAACTCATGGGGGTGGGGTGGGGAGCTGCTTACTGCCTTGGTTCATCTGACATGCTGAATCAGTTTTCTTTCTTTCTTTCTTTCTTTCTTTCTTTCTTTCTTTCTTTCTTTCTTTCTTTCTTTCTTTCTTTTTGTTTTTCGAGACAGGGTTTCTCTGTATAGCCCTAGCTGTCCTGGAACTCACTTTGTATACCAGGCTGGCCTCAAACTCGGGAATCTGCCTGCCTCTTCCTCTGTCTCTGCCCCCTGAGTGCTGGGATTAAAGGCATGGGCCACCACGCCCGGTTCTGAATCAGATTTCTTATACTAGAAGAACACCAGTCCAGGAATGAATCTACCTACATGAACTTGGCTGTATTTAATATATTACTAATTGAGAAATTTATTTATAGAAATATATCTGGGAGTCATGCTCTTAAATGAGTTTTGTTCTTAGATAATTCAAGTCTGTGTGTTAAGTAGTATAGGAGATCACTGGCAAACGCAAGTTGTTATTTGAAGACATTAAAAATCTTGTCAGAGCCGGGCATGGTGGCACACACCTTTAATCCCAGCACTCAGGAGGCAGAGGCAGGCAGATTTCTGAGTTCGAGGCCAGTCTAGTCTACAAAGTGAGTTCCAGGACAGCCAGGGCTATACAGAGAAACCCTGTCTCGAAAAACCAAAAAAAAAAAAAAAAAAAAAAAAATCTTGTCAGGTTTTGCTTTCTATATAAATGGATGTTACCAATGTATGTTATACAAGGAATACAAATGGGTTAAGGAGTACAAGAAGCTCAAAGAAGCTTATGCTCTTGAGTCTGATATTTCATGTAACATTCAAAAATATCACTGTGATAAATAGGGTAGTTATTATTTGATTCAGCTTTCCAAGGATGAGCCAATATGGGGTTTACACTGGGGCATAGAGCCTTCAGAGGACCAAGAGCCTTTCCACCCATTGATGACCAAAAAGGCCAGCCTCTGCTACATATGCAGCTGGAGCCATGGGTCTCTCCATGTATTCTCTTTGGTGAGTGGTTTAGTCCCCGGGAGCTCCGGGAGTACTGGTTGTTTCATATTGTTGTTCCTCAAATGGGGCTCCAAACCGTTTCAAATCCTTGGGTCCTTTCTCTAGTTCCTCCATTGGAGACCCTGTGCTCAGTCCAATTGTTGGCTGACAGCAACCACCTCTGGATTTTTCAGGCACTGGTAGAGCCCCTCAGGAGACAGTTATATCAGGCTCCTGTCAGCAAGCACTTGTTGGCATCCAAAATAGTGTTAGGTTTGATGACTGTATATGGGATGGATCCACAGATGACTCAGTCACTGGATGGCCTTTCCTTCAGTCTTTGTTCCACACTTTGTCTCTGGAACTGATCCCATGATATTTCATCCCGCTTCTAAAAAGAACTGAAGTACCCACAATTTGGTCTTTCTTCTGGAGCTTTATATAGTCTGTAAATTGTATCTTGGAAATTCCAAGTTTCTGGGCTAATATCCGCCAATATGTGAGTGCATACCATATGTATATGTTCTTTGTGATGGGGCTATATAAACAGGACCCAACATTTTGCTGCACATAGGAAACCCACCTCAAGGAAAAAGACAGACACTACCTCAAAGTAAAAGGCTGGAAATCAATTTTCCAAGAAAAATTTCCAAAGAAAGATGTTGGAATAGCCATTCTAATATTGGATAAAATCAACTTTCAACCTAAAGTTATCAAAAAAGACAAGGAGGGTCATTTCATAATCATCAAGGTAAAAATCTACCAAGATGAACTTTCATTTCTGAACATCTATGCTGCAAATGCAAGGGGATCCACATTCCTTAAAGAAACTTTAGTTAAGCTTAAAGAACACAATGCACCATACACAATAATAGTGGGAGATTTTAACACCACATTCTCATCAATGGACAGATCCTGGAAACAGAAACTAAACAGAGACACAGTTACACTAACAGAAGTTATGAAACAAATTGATTAAACCAATATCTATAGAACATTTTATCCTAAAACAAAAGGATATACCTTCTTATCAGCACCTCATTGAACTTTCTCAAATATTTACAATATTGAGGTCACAAAACAAGCCTGAATAGATACAAAAGGATTGAAATAAATCCATGAATCCTATCAGATCACCATGGACTAATGTTAATATTAAGTAACAACATAAATAGTAGAAAGCCAACATACAAGTGAAAGCTGAACAGCACTCTACTCAATTATAACTTGATCAAGGAAGAAAAAGAAAGAAAGAAAGAAAGAAAGAAAGAAAGAAAGAAAGAAAGAAAGAAAGAAAGAAAGAAAGGACTTTTTAGAATTTAATGAAAATGAAACCACAACATACAGAAACTTATGGGACACAACTTATCAGACTTTCAAGGTCCTAAGAGAAAAACGCATAGCTCTAAGTGCCTCCAAAAAGAAATTCAAGGGTATATACACTAGTAGCTTCACAGCACACTTAAAAAGTCCTAGAACAAAAGGAAACAGATGCACCCAAAAGGTATAGTCAGCAAGAAATAATAAAACTCAGGGCTGAAATCAACCAAATGGAAACAAAAAGAACTATACAAAGAATCAACCAAACCTGGAACTGGTTCTTTGAGAAAATCTACAAGATAGATAAACCCTTAGCTAGACTAACTAGAGGGCACAGGGACAGTATCCTAATTAACAAAATCAAAAATGAAATGGGAGATATAACAAAAGAATCTGAGAAAATCCAATAAATCATCAGATCCTATTACAAAAGGCTCTACTCAACAAAACTGCAAAAACCTGGATTAAATGGAAATAAAATTAAATGAAATGGATTAAATTAAATTATATATATATATATATATATATACACACACACACATATATATTTCAAGAAGTTGGACTCCAGAAAACCAAATAACCCTACTAAATATGGGGTATAGAGCTAAAGAAAGAATCCTAAACTGAGGAATACCAAATGGCTGAGAAGCACCTAAAAAAATGTTCAATATCCTTAATCATCAGGAAATGCAAATCAAAACAACTTTGAGATTCCACCTCACACCAGTCAGAATGGCGAAGATCACAATCTCAGGTGACAGCAGATGCTGGCAAAGATGTGGAGAAAGAGAAACACTCCTCCATATCTGGTGGGATTGCCAGCTTGTGCAACCACTCTGGAAATCAGTTTGGAGGTTCCTCAAAAAATTGGACATAGTATTACCTAAAAATCCAGAAATACCATTCCTGCGCATATACTCAGAAGATGCTCCAACTTGTAATAAGGACTCATGCTCCACTATGTTCATAGCAGCCTTATTTATAACAGCCAGAAGGTGGAAGGAACCCAAATATCCCTCAACAGAGTAATTGATACAGGAAATGTGGTATATTTATACCATGGAGTACTAAGCAGCTATTAAAAACAACAAATTTATGAAATTCTTAGGCAAATGAATTTACCTGAAGGATATCCTTAGTGAGGTAACCCAATCACAAAAGAACACACATGATATGCACTCATTAATAAGTGGACATTAGTCCAGAAATTCAGAATACCCAAGATAACAATTTTCAATACACATGAAACTCAAGAAGAATGAAGACCAAAACATGGATATTTTGGTTGTTCTTAGGAGGAAGCACAAAATACCCATGGAATGAGTTAGAGTTGAATCTTTTATTTTCCTGTGGAGTTCTTATCTTCTTAGAGGCTGAAATCTTTCCTCTTCTTTCATAATTATCCCCAAGCTACATCCACTCAGGCTGTAAGATTCTGCAATTATCTGAATCAGCTGCTGGGTGCAGCCTCATAGAAGACAACATGCTCCTGTCTGGAATCATAAGAGTGTCACTAACAGTGTTCAGGGATTAGTGCTTGTCTCAAGATGGGCAGGTTTTCGTTTGGCCACTCACTCAGTATCTGTCCCATCCCCAGTCACTGCATTTCTGATGTATAAGATAAGTTCGTGTCAAAAGTTTTGTGGATGGTTTGGTGTCCCTGTGCTTCAGCTGGTTTTCCTGCCAGGCTATAGGAGACAGGTTCCTCACACTGTGTATACCCAATGCTCAGAGTGTCACCTAAGATTAACCCCTTTGTATCTTGGTTGCCTCCCTATTCCAGGTTTGTATATTTCCAGATATTTCTCCTACCATCTATAAATTGTAGATTTCTATTCATTCTTTTGGCCTTCTCAGTAGGTTCCACTGCCCCTACCCACACCCAACCCTATACCTTCCACTCACTTTTCTATCACCTCTCTCGTCACATCTCTCCTTCCATATTCCTTCCATGACTATTCCATTCCCCCTTCCAAGTGAGAATCAAGCAAACTTTCTCATGCACTTCTTCTTGTTCAACCTCCTTTTGTGTGTGTGTAGTATAGAATTGGCATCCTGTCTTTTGTGGATAATATACACTTATGAGTGAATACCTACCTTACATGTCCTTTTGGTCCTCTGTTACCACACTCAGAATAATCATCTCAAGTTCTGTCAACTTCCCTGCAAAAGGCATGATATCTTTGCTTTTCATATCTGAATAGTATTCCACTGTATATATGTATTAGATTGTCTTTATGCATGCATCAGTTGAGGGAAATCTAAAATAGACTTTCAACCAAACTTAATGAAAAGAAACAAGTAAGGATATTTCATATTCATCAAATGAAAAGGTTACAAAGATATCTCTGTTCTGAATATCTATGACCCTAACAGAAGAGCACCCACAATTAAAAAAAAATTGCTAAAGCTTAAATCATACATCAAATCCCACATATTGATAGAGGGAGAATGCAGTATCCCAGTCTCACCTACTAATAGGCCATCCAGACAAAAGCAACAGAAACTTAATGAAACAGTCAGAATTATTAATAAAATAGATCTAATAGACATTTGTAGACTATTTCACCCAAACAAAAATCAATATACCCTCTTTTCAGAACTCACAAATTCTTCTCCAAAATTGGCCATATAGTCAGTTACAAAGAAAGCCTCAGCTGATACAAGAACATTGAAGTAACTGTATCTTATTAGACCACTATGACTTAGGGCTGGATGTCAACAACAACAGAAACACAAGAAAGCCTACCGACTTATGGAAATTAAATAGCTTCCTATTCGATGATGTCTGGGTCAGGAAAGAAATAAAGAAGATATTAAATTCTTTCTAGAATTTAAAAAAATGAAGGCACAATATATGCAAATTTATGGGACACAATGAAAGCAGTGCTAATATGTAAGTTTACATCATTAAACACCTCCATAAGTAATTAGAAAAGTCTCATAAGAGCAATTAAATTGTACATGTAAAAACTCTAGACAAAAAGGTAGCAAGTACACAAAGAGTAGTAGAAGGCAGGAAATAAACAAAGGCAGACTGAAATCAATAAGTTATATACAGAGAAAACAATGAAAAGATTCTCTGAAACCAAGAGCTGGCTCTTTGAGAAAATCAACAAGATAGACAAACACTTTGCCAAACTAATCAGAGTACAGATAGCTTCCAAATAAACAAATCAGGTATGAATTGGATATATAACAACAGACTCTGAAGAAATTCAAAGCATCATTAAGTATTTTTTTATAAATCAGATTATTGCATTTGATATAATGTAAATTAGTCATTTGAGGAAGAATTTTTTAACTTCTTTGCTTAAATTGGAAGATTCTCTCCTGGGACAAGAAGAAAGGTCAGAAGACTCAGGAAGTTGATCAAACTTACAAGTGCCGTGGACCTAGAAAGATATGTGTTTCATTTGTTGCAGAAAAGCATCCTTGTAGAAGCTTCCTGTGATTGGCACAGGATGTCACTTGGATTAAGTAACTACCTGGACGATGTTTGAGGATTGTCCACAAGGCTGAGATGTGTTTATGGTGATGCAGCTACCTGAGTTGCCCATACTCTTTCACATATCATTTCAATTAAGTTTCTGGGAAAATCAGCAATAGATTCCCTAATTCAACAGTTTATACATAGATGGAATTGGTTAATTGTCTTGTTAGTGATATAAAGTCTTTCTTTTTCCATGTTATCCTGGCAAAAGTCATACCAAATGAATTCAATGTGATTTTCCCTTAAACAAACACATAAACAGGAGAGTACAATGAATACTGGACATAGGCATCTTTTATTTTACCATTTAGCAACAGTAAATTTTACTAAACTATAGGCATCCTAAGATTGTTTTCAATAATATAAGGTTCAGTCATTATTTCATGTTGAATATGCATATTGAATATTTGCTTCTACACAGAGAAAGATGTGAGCATTTCAACATATAGGAACACAAATGTTTCATTGGGGATGAGTTTTGAGATTTCAAATGCTCAAGAGATACAATGTTCTCTTCCTTTTGGGATTCAGATGTATAACTCTCACTTACATTATCTGTCTTCATTCTGTGATAGTACCTTCCATGTGGATAATAGATTATACCACTGAGCCTGTAATCAAGGGTAATTGGCATTGTTACCATTCTTCCTAGGCTCCAATCCACAGTTACCTGACAACAGCCAGGCATGCCTGGCTTACTAAAAAAAGGGGGGTGTGGGCTTTTTGCCCCCTCCTGACTATTTACTCTCTTACTCTGTCTGACTTCTTTCTCTTTCTTACTATTTTTCACTCTCTCACCTTCTGCTCCCTGCTTTCTCCAAGTTTTCCTGGCCAGCCTATCCTCCTTCTCTTATTCTTCTTCTTCCCCCTCCTCCTTTCGCTTCCTTCTTCCTCTCTCTCTCCCTCTTTCTCTTCCTCTCTCTCCCTCTCTCTCCCTCTCCCTCTCTCTCTCTCTCTCTTTCTCTCTTGCAAAGATTGCATTTATCTTTATTTGTCTGGGAAACCTCAATCAGGGTAATTTATCCAAATTCTTTCATTTGCTTGCAAATTTCATGACTTAGTTTTTTGTTTTAATAATTTTTGTTTCAATAATAAACCATTGTGTATGTACATGTACCACAATTTATTATTTATTATTCAGGTGATGGGAATCTAGATTAACTCCCTTTTCTTACTATTGTGAGCACAGCAGAAATAAACATAAATGTATAAATCTTAATACAGAGGAATAGAAAGTCCTGTAGGTATTTGGACACAGAAGAAATCACTATACCACATGGTATATCTAGTTTGATATTTTTGACTACTTAAAGACTGATTTCAAAATGGCTGCAATATTAAAGACTACCAATAGTGTTTAAGAGTTGTATTTCTAACATATCACATATGCATGTTCACCTTTTCTGTCATTTGTGTTAATGATGGTGGTAATTTTGGCTAAAGTAGGAAGAAATATTTTTTCTCACTATTATTAGTCTAGATGTTATAACATGCATAAAACTTGTTATTCTCAAACCCACTCACGTCCACTTGTACTTGTCCATTCCTAGAGAATTCCCTCAGCATTTCTCATTGCAAATTTATGTGCTTGATGTCTTTTTTTAAGGCTGCCAAATCTATATATTACCAGTTCTATATGCATGTGCACAGACAGGCAAATTTATCTGCTTTAAAATTCCTGTGCCATTGTCTTTATGGTATCCTATCTAGAGAATTATTTCAGGAAATAGAGATCCTCTAAATTCTTCTCTTTTGTTGTATCCCTTCTATTCCCTGTTTACTTGATATTTCCAAGTTTCAATCTGCATTATGAAAAGAAGGGGAAAAAGTGGAAAATGTTGTCAATTTCTGAAATTATAGGAATACTAAATTTCATCTTGAGATAAAATATAAAGGAAAGATAATGATCATTGTTGTGTACATAAACACCACTAATTAATAAATGCCTTTTGCTGAAATTGAAATGTATATATTTCACATATTTAAGTAGATTGAGAAGACATTTGTACATGCGAATATTGAGTAAAACCAAGACAGAGAAAATATTGACACAATAGACAAACAAGTCAAAGTAAAAGCTACTCTGCACCTGTCAAAGCATATGAATTCAACCTGTGCATTGCATTGTGACCTCTTTAGATTTCAAGAATCAGATATCCTACCATATATATATATATATTAATTGTGGCAAAAGTACAGTTGTATAGGAGAAACAAAATTCAAATGAGGTTCATCACAATATGAGGATTTGTATTAAAGCATTGCAGCATCAGGAAAGTTGAGAATTCCTCTCTTAAAGTGAGGAATATTTTGCACTATGAAGACCATAGAATTATGAATTTGTCATCTACATACCTAGTGTATACATAAGCATACTAAGAAGCAAAAGCTATGACTATATTATGGCTGCATGATTTGATACCATTCACTTGTTTTAATGCTTGATTTTATGGCTAAGTATTCTCCCAAGTAGGTGTCCATATGCTTGCTTCCAATGCACCCTTACAATGGCTTCTAGGTTCTATGCTTTCCCATGAAGCTAGCCTGAGTCAGGAGATATACCTTGTACTTTGTGCTCTCCAGTGGAACAGCCGAATCAAATAATACCTAGTCTAAAGATTATGGTGACACTGTTTTGTTATTATGTCAAATATTAGGCCCTGGGACATCAACTCATTGGAGGATCTTATCCTCAATAACCCCTTTGAAGCCAGTGTATATCATACATATACAACATTCACTTATGGAGGGAAGACGATAAAATGAGGTGTGATTTGTAATGTCTTGGTTTGAACCTAGGTTAGCAACTATACTTCAAATAAACCATTTGTCTTTGACAGTAATACCCTAGGCCACATTCCACAGGAACTAGAATTATCTGAAAGGAGGAAACCCCGTTTGTGTGCGTGAATTCCAGAAGTCTATTTATATACAATTTTGTTAATTGGTAATTAATTGAAGAAACCCAGTGCAGTGTTGGTGATTTAATCCTTGGGCTGGGCTTATTGGGCGCTATATGAATTCTGTTTCAGGAAAGCAGTTGAAACAATCCAGTAAGCAGCACCCCTTCACTGCTTCTGCACCAACTACTGAGTCCAGTTTGCTTCAATATTTTTTTCCTGACTTCTTAAGATCATGAACAGCAATATGGAATTTTAAACCAAATAAATCCATTATCCACAACTTCATTTGATTTTATTTGGGGGGGGAAGGGGTTGTGGGAGGGGTTAATGTGTTACATTAAAGCAAGAGAAACCTAACTAGAACAAGATGCTACCATAATATTTGGGTCCTGCTATGACAGAGCAGATCATGTTTTAAGAGAGATTGTTTTAGGATTTTGGAATTTTGGACTCGAAAAAAATTGAGTATAGAGAGCTCAGTTGGGAGTTTTGTGGGATTTGAACCAAGTCCATTAACATCAGTGAATTTATCCAGCCAAAGCCTACAATACAAACTATATGTGCTGCAACGAGCAGAACTATAGAACTCACTGAAGTTTGAGGAGTCCAGAAGATTGAAGATTTCCCAGATAATTGGGCTTTGAGTTATTTATACTATTGGAGATTAGTTTTACTTGGTTTCCATTGTTACTGTGTCCTGCTTCTTCCTACTTGGTTAAAGTTGTTAATTTTATTCAGATTTTTTTTAATGTGAACCCATAACTTAAATACTATATTTTAAAAGATTTTAAAAGAATCAGTGTGTGTGTGTGTGTGTGTGTGTATACGTATTCCTTGTTATATTTAGATATAGTTTATTTTATATTTATACCCTTCTTTCATTCCAGTCCAACCCCACCTTCACTAACCCTCCCATCTATTACCCTTTTTCAGTTTAGAAAATCCTGCCCTAGATTAGTATCAACTAAATGGCATATCAACGTGAAGTATGTCTATGTAATTTCTTCTCTACTAAAGCTAGACAAACCAACACAGGACAGTTGCTGCTGTAGAAGCATAAAGGTTCATAGTCTGAATTATAACACAATTTCACTCCGTTTTTTTAAGACTACAATAAGGAAGCGTGAGGGGCCCATGATGATTTTACTGAGATTCCACACAATTACGCCTTGTGAATTTAAGATAGAGGGTTTCAACCTATTTGTACCCACACCTTTGGGGGCAAAATGTTCATTTCACAGGGGGCTCATGTCACATATTTTTAATATCACAATGTGTAATATTAAAAATTTCAAATAACAGAGTAGCAGTCTAAATAACTTTATGTTTCTTGGTCAATAAAACATGAGGAACTTTTAAAAGGTGTAATAGCATTAGAAATATTGAGCATTACTATTTTAAGAAATGAAAGGTTAGGTTATTAATTTAGAAGTGATGCTAATTCCTACATTTATGCTACATTCACAGCTTGTTCAGAACAGTTTTTATTATGCCTTTATGTGGAGAGAATAATTTTCTAATTACATTGAATTAATTTATACTCTTTGTTCTTCTTGTGTTTTTGTGGTTAAGTGAATAGGATACAGACTTGACAGAGAGAAAATAATAATGGACACAGTGTTTTTGGACACTAGGAGGCTCCTAGTTTATTTAAGAAAAAAAAAACAGTCCTCACTATTTTCAATTATTTGTCAAATGAGTTTTGAATGAGTAAAATTTTGTTATTGGTGCCTAATATTAGGCCCTTGAGTGATAATGTAGTATACCAAGCCCATTATTTATAATAATCACCTAATTAAACATTATTCAAGGCATTACATAAATTCAACATGATTCAAAAAGAAATGTGAATCTTTCATGTAGGTCCAAGCCATGTAACTTCCAAATAATATTTATATCATTTCTTTTACTTAGGCAAATGTCCAAGCCATCCTTGAGATGAGCAGATATATCAGGTTCTTTCTCAGTCTGTTTCAGTGCCTGAGGAAAAGATTAATTTTTACAGCAACATTTAGAGTAAGGAACATAAAACCTATACAATTTCATTTGTACAGTATAAAATAGGATAAGAATAGGCAATAAACTCAAGACAAATGCTAGACCTCAAGGACACACTAATCTCCTCTCACGTAAAGTTCAAGAAGGGGTAACTCAAGGGATAACTCAAAATGGAGGTCCATTTGGTGCAAAATTTTTATTGCTTCTCAACATATAACTTTTTGATATTAAAACAAAATATTTTAATTTGTTGAAGAGTATATTAATTTAGTAAAATAATTTCTGTTTATTTTGTTCATGTTACTGCTAGTAATGCAACTAATATCCAAAAAGCATGGGTATATATATATATATATATATATATATATATATATATATATATATATATATA
>LR751757.1:0-28796 GCA_902729485.2 Mus minutoides | reverse complement strand
TTCATGTTGACTTATTCACTTTATCATGAACAAAAATTTATTGTCTTAGAGTTTACATGTTTCTCTTTAAATATCTCACCATATGGTATGGACATTTTCTAATATATTTCTATATATCTTATCTATTTTATATTTCCTAGAGCAGGGACTATTCTATTAAAGTATGCTATAACAAATAGACCCAACACATTTACCAATTATATGTAGAAAAAAAGACATCTGTAAGAGTCACTACATTTTATCTAAGCTAACATTACCATCACAATTCTATTTCTATTAAACTCAAAACCAAATATAAAATAAATTCGTTTCCAAACTAATGAAATGACTTTTCTTAGCAGAAATGGTAATACTAATGCTTTGCTTCTTATACTATATTGCAAATTTAATGACTGTCAATAGAACATTTGTTATGAGGATTTTTAAAAATTACTGAGAATAAGTATAAAACACTCCATATTAACAGAGTTAATATTGAAATAATATTATAACAGCAATCCTATATTAAAAAAACTATATTCTATAAAGCAAGGTAGGATTTATTTATCTCTTGAGATTGAAGCAGAGCTTATGTGCTATAGAGGTTAAAGTATAATTTTTGCTTTTGGTCCTGAAAATTAGCTTTATTTAAAATGAAATCCTTGGTTCACTTCTGGATTTTCCTTTCCCCACCTCACATTTTACAGTGACAACCTGCTGACAGAAGGCATGTTTTTTATCTGAACTGAACCTTCCATGCTTCCCAACTGACATTAACTTCAATCCCCTTAGTATCTAATTGGAGTCCTGGTCCATACAGTATATTTGTAGTGCATTTCCATTTTCAAGTGTCCAGTTGCCACATGTCACTGCCAAAAATGGAGAGGGCAAACTTCCATTCTTATCACCAAAAGCACTATTAAGTGCCCCAGGACTCCCTCAGAATAGTGTCACATACAGGACACTTTCAAGTTTACTACTATCAATGAGTTTGCAATTTAAAAAGGTTATAAGTAGATTTAGATGACCATCCATTTTAAACTTACCCTTCCTTCAGGAAGTATTGTTCGAAACACCAGAATGATGAGAAAATACATCAGTGGGAATAAAGCCATTGCTGGAACTAATCAAAGAAGATGTTTTAGTTGAAGCAAGCAGTGCATGGGGCACAGATGGCAACCAAAACTATGGAGAGAAGTTATGCTAAAGCAACATTGTGTAGCAAATTATTCAATGCTATAACAAGGGACGAGAAAACATGTAGGGTTCCTGTAGTTTATTGTCCAAACCTTGCCTTTTATAGGGCAGACATATAATCTAAACATCTTTACCTTTGCATCATGTGTATATTTGCAAAAGGTATCCCTAACTTTCTCCATATATATCTCTAATGTCTTTTTCTTGTTCATACTTCATACACAAAAATAAAAACAAATGACCTACAAAACATGCTTGGTTACTCTGGATCAACAGGCATACATTGCCTATACCTTCAGACTAATGGAATTCATTCTTCCACTTGGTGGACCAGTAAATAGTGAATAGCAAATAAAACCGGTTTCCTATGACAATTTAAACAAACCATTGTCTTACTATCATGTACAGATGAGGAAATACCTTGAAATGGAGTTTTCTAGACATCAATATGGTGTGTGGCTGTATGTTAATCTGACATCGAAACTTACTTACATGCTCTATCGTCTTTGCTAGAATTGCTTAGCTCATACCTTTGAACTCAGAGCAGCTCCTGTTGCGGGTTCTGGTGCTTCTGTCAATTCTCTGGTTCTCCTCTTTTCTTTGTGTTGAGGCGGGTCTTTAGAGATTTGAAGCCAGACGTGCTTGTGTGACATTGGCTGCTCTTCCTAGCAAAGTGGTTTAATTGATGTGTTTTTCTTGGGTTCTGATTCTTGAACATCAGAATATTTAGGATAATGACATTGGATAGCAGACCTGAATATATTCCCTGCATGTGATTGTTGGGTCAAAAATCTTCTGTTTTTTTCTTTACACCTGAATATTTCCCTTTACTACTTTTTCAAGCAAAAGATAGGTAGGGGTTACTCATATCCATATTTACTATGTGGAAGTAGCACTTTGTTTAGTTTGCTCTGTGTGTGTGTGTGTGTGTGTGTGTGTGTGTGTTCCTATAATTACTGTCTTACTGTCTTATTAATGCTTCTATATTTTCCCAGTATTTTCTATTTCATGCTATGTTGTCTTCCCTTTTTGATGGCATAACTCATTTTGTGTATTTTTATTTACTTTTCATACCAATAAAATCCCCTCTCATTTCTCTTCTCTAAATCCCCTCACTGCATTTCCTTTCCTTTTTCTCCTTCCTTATCTCTGAGGAGAATGTAAACAACACTTTGGGCCCAACCTGACACCAGACCATATTTTCTCAGGGAGGGGTAGGGGATTCAATGGCAGGAAGCATAGACTAAAACTGAACCTACTCTGCTTATTAGGGTTTCCATAAGAAAAGCAAGCTGCATGTCTTCTATGTGTATGTTGAGGGCCTAGGTTCCTGGTTGGTCGTCCAGTCTCTCGAGCACTTGTGGACACAGATTAGTTGACATTGAAGGACTACTTGTGGTGTCCTTGGCCCCTCAGTAATGCTCAGTTCTATATCCTACTCTTCCAGAAGACTCTCACCTTTGCCTGATGATTGACTGTGGGTCTACATCTGCCTCCACCTCTGCTGGATGAAGCCTCTTAAGAGATGGTTATGTTTGTTTTCTCTCTTCAAGATAGCAGACTACTCTTAATAATGTCAGAGGTCCATTTTTTTTTTTCACATGGGATAGGTCTCAAGTTGTGCCATCCATTGGTTAGCTTAGCCTCAGTCTCTGCTCCTTCTTTATCCCTTCATAACTTTTAAGCAAGAAAATATTTGGTTGTAGGTATTGTTGGTTTGTTGATGTCCACATCCGTTCTCTGAAAGTCCTACCTGGAGGCAATAGGTAGTCAATTCAGTTTCTGTTTCTTCAAGTGGTAAGACTCTCTGTTAGGCTCACACACAGACATTTCCTGTATCTCCCAACCCCCCAATGCTAGGATTGAGCTAGATCAAGAAATTATCCAGAATTGTTTCCATTATCTTATGGGAATCTCCTGCTACCCTCTCCCCACACCAGTTTAGCATTACTCTTTCCCTTCTCACCAGCTCTCATACCCAGCTCCTTTTCCATCTATATCTGATGATGTTTGATCTTCTCCATCTGTGATAGATTTGGACATTCTTCAATTGCCCCTCCTTATTACCCAGTTTCTTTGGACTGTGGATATTAACATTGTTATCCTGAACTTTATGACTAAGGTTTACTTACAAATGCATACCATATGTATTTCTTTATCTGGGTTACTTCACTCAGGATGATACAGTTTTGTTCAATCCTTTTGGCTGCTAAATTCAAGATGTCTTTGTTTTTAATAGTTGAATAGTGTTACATTGTGGAATAGTACCACATTTTCTTTATTCATTCTTCTGCTACAGAGCATCTAAATTGTTTCAAGTTACTGCTTTTTAAAATAAAGCTGATATTAACCTAGGTGAGCAATTGTCCTTGTGGTATAATGTGTATGGGTATATGCCTACAAGTGCTATAACTATGTCCTGAGGTAAAACTATTTCCAGTTTTCTAGCACAATGGAAGCAAGACTGAAGGCTAAAGGCTTTCAAGTTCCAAATCAAATTATATGAATCATGTGCCTATGTGTTAGGTGTCCTTAAAAATACTAACACACATTTAACCTCAGAAAGATAAATAAACAATACAGGTACAATTTATATTATAAATACAGTGTAGAAGTCACTTACAGTAACTTCATGGGCCCTCCATTCAGAAGGCTTTTAACACTTCCTACGGGGGTGGTTGTTAGTCTATATTTATTTGGAAAACATTGTTCAACAACGTTCCACAACTTAACTTAAGAATGATAGACAGACAGATACATACAAACACAGAGAAATACACACACACATGCATACACACACACACACATACACACACATACACACTGTATATTTGTATGTATTTGTATTTACATACAGATATATATGCATACACATACACTTATATGAATTGAGGATGACTACTTAAATATAAAATGATTCCTTGATGCTGTTTCAATAAAATTTTGTGGGTTTTTTTTTTTTTTATACTTTGTCCTCCTGTCGTTATTTTTATTTTGTTTCCCTCAGACCTGGCAAGAAACAATATCCCTGATTTTTTTTCCAACTTTTATTAGATATTTTCTTCATTTACATTTCAAGTGTTATCCAGAAAGTTCCCTATACCCTCCCCCCTCCTGGCCTTGCTCCCCTACCCACCCGCTCCCACATCTTGGCCCTGGCATTCCCCTGTACTGGGGCATATAAAGTCTGCATGACCAAGGGGCCTCTCTTCCCAATGATGGCCAACTAGGCCATCCTCTTCTATATATGCAACTAGAGACATGAGCTCAGGGGGTACTAGTTAGTTCATGTTATTCGTCCACCTATAGGGTTGAAGACCCCTTCAGCTCCTTGGGTACTTTCTCTAGCTCCTTCCTTGGGAACCCTGTGTTCCATCTAATAGCTGACTGTGAGCTTCCACCTCCGTGTTTGCCAGGCATTGGTATAGTTTCCCACGAGACAGCTACAAAAAATTTGGTATATTTACACAATGGAGTACTACTCAGCTATTAAAAACAATGAATATATGAAATTCCTAGGCAAATGGATGGATCTGAAGGCCATCATCCTGAGTGAAGTAACCCAATCACAAAAGAACTCACATAACATGTACTCACTGATATGTGGATATTAGCCCAGAAACCTAGACTACCCAAGATACAATTTACTAAACACATGAAACTCAAGAAGAAGGAAGATCAAAATGTCAACACATCACCCCTTCCTAGAATTAAGAACAAAGCACACATTGAAAGAGTTACGAGATCATGTGTGAAGCTGAATCCAAAGGATGAACCCAATGACTGCGGCTGCCAGGGATCCATCCCACAATCAGCCACAAAACATAGACACTATAGCATATGCCAGCAATATAGTGCTGAAAGAGCCCGAATATCCCTGATTTTTGTTGCTGTTGTTTGTTTCCTACTTCTTATCTGCTTTATCCTCCAGTTAAGCTCATCCCTTACTTTGATCTATGATTTTAGTTACTTGGGAATCAGAGGTAATGGGTGCCTAATTATGAGCTAAAAACATGCCACTCCCAAATTGTGGAATTTTCTACAAAAGTATTGAAGTATGAGATTATTGGATGAAACAGAGAACTTTGGAGAAATACTGAACTTTGAGAAAAAAACTGTACGCAAACAGAGACTGAGGGAGGATACAGGAACTGATTCTGGGAAAGGTGACCTGATGAAACACGTATAAAATAGACATGAAATATTAAATAGTTTGAGATATGTTGTTGGATCTATATTATCATTGTGTTTGCTTGCTTGCTTGTTTTGGTTCAGGGTTTTAATTTTTAAGACAGGATTTCTCTGTGTAGCATTAGGTTTTTCTGGAAACTTACTATGAAGACCATGCAGGCATCTAACTCACAAGGATCTACCAAAACTTTTCTCCCCAAGCTTGGGAGGATTGAAATGGGGAAATGTTGGATGGCTGAACTGGAAGATAAAAATGACTGGACTGTAAAAAATGATTAAAGATAACTAAAGAATAGAAAAAAAAAAGCATCTACTGCCAATTTAGCTAATAATGATATTTTTCTGTCATTTGTGTTACTGATGATGGTAATTTTGGCTAAAATAGAATGAAATATTTTTCTCAATTTTTTAGTTTATTCATACATAGTTTTTCCTCAAGACTCTTCCTACTTCTTACATTCCTGACCTATCCCTTCATTGATTGTCATTGAAAATTCATATTGTTACAATCTTTCCTTTTTAAAAAGCTGAATCCACATAGGGTGACTTATATGTGCTTATGCATAGGACACAAACATATTTATATGCTTTAAAAATCTTGTGACACAGTCTTTATGTTCTCTACCCTAGAGAAATCACATCTGCAAATAGACATCCTGTAATTCTCCTCTTCCTTTTACTCTTCTTTACATACTAATTTTAAACTTTAATCCCTATAATGAAAACAGTACAGAAATGTTACAACCTAGTTTCTTTTGCGAAATTAATAGGAATATATAATTTCATCTTCAGTTCAAATATAAAAGGATAGTAATGATTCTTGCTGTGTACATTAAGATGACAGATTTATAAATACTTTTTTTCTGAAAGTAAATTGTAGCTTAAAATACATATATGAGAGTAGACTGAATTTGAGTACATTAGAGGAATGAGTAAAACTAAATACTGTGAACTCAACATCTAGGATAAACAAGACCAGATAAAGTTTAATACCTATTCTGTGCACTCAACTCAGCAGATCTCAACATGTGAGTCATGAGCACTTCATGTATCATGTAACAGATATCCTGCATATCAGACATGCTCATTATGATTCATAACAGTGACAAAATTATAGATTCACAGAAGTAAAAAATATTAAGTATGGTCATGAAAACATAAGGAATTGGATTAAAGTGTGGAAGCACTAGGAAAGTTGAAAACTACCTTCTTACAGCAAGAATATTTTACACTATAATAGCATTGGACCAAGTAATCTGTCATTAAATTACATAAAGAATTAGTCAAGCAAGAGCAAAAGAACTCCAAATAGTCTGTGGCTTCCACTTTGTAGGTTAATATCAATTGTTCATAAAGCTCGATTGTATTCCTAAATATTCTTCCAAGATTGTTTCTATATGTACAATTCCACATCTCTTCACTATGACTGCAAGGTTATGTGCCTTACTATGAAGCTGATGCAATCCTAAAGACAAAGAGAGATGTTGTCCTTGTAACTTGACTCTATAGTGGAGCATCAATGCCAAATAACTAAACTAAATATTTTTTCAACATATAAAATAACATATTCTAGGATATTAGTTTCTTTAAGCTTCTTGACTTCCTTAATCCATTTGAGGCCATTTATAATCTATCTACTAAGAATGCATTTACATAGTACAAAATAATTGATGTGTGATTTGTAATGTTTTATTTAGAAGCTAGGTTAGTAAATAACTTGGGGGAAAATAACCTTTTAAAAAAAAACAGCTATTTCAGATCCTATTGTGATTTCATTATATAATGAGCAGCAATATGGAATTGTAAAGCAATTTATTAAACCAGTTCCCTCTTCTTTTTTTTTTCCTTTTCCGTTTATCATTCCAATAAAGCTAAATAAACCAATCTAAGAAGGGAAAAGTTCCCCATGAGTGCAACAGAGTTACATACAGAGCCTTCTCCTTGTTAGAAGCCCAACAAACACATCAAGCTACACAACCATAACATATATCCAGTGAACCTAGCACAGACACATGCATATTCCCTGACTATTTTCATTTAGTACCATGAACTATGGGTATTAGAATCTGTAGGCTGTTTTCTTGTGTTGTCCTTGACTTTCTGGCTCTTATAACCTTTCTCCCTTTAATTTGCAGATTCTCCAAGAAACCAGGGATACAGCCCTGTAGAAGACACTAGAATGAAAGTTCCAACATAAGGAAAATAAGTTCACTCAAGAACACATAAGATATTAGTCAGCTCACAATGAACTCAAAAGAAAATTCTCTCTGTGTGTCTCTGTCTCTGTCTCTGTCTCTCTTACACAAGCACACACACACACACACACACACACACACACACACACACACACAGTTTAACATGTGTATACACAGGCATGCACATAATACATCTTCCAATGACATAAAATGTATAAAGTAACAGTTACATTAAATAAAAAAAATCTCAAAAAATGTTAAACAGTGAAATAAATAACATATAAAAGGAAGAATCAAAGTACTAAAAGCTAATACAAACATATAGACACATATTTTTGCCTAAGGATATCACAGATATACACAAAATCTGAAAGCATAATGCAAACTAATCAACATTTTCTTTAAAAAATGATCATAGAAAGTGTTACGAGATACAATAAACCTCCAAATATATCACTATGTGCACTTGTGTTAGCCATCTACTTCTGGACATAGAGCCCGATATTAACTGTAGTTTGTATTTTGTGTGAGACTCTTGGGAAAACTCTTCATTTTGGAATTGTTATCAACTGAAAATATCTTCTACATTTGGGATTTCTGAATGTTCCACATTTACATCTCAGTAATTATGAAATCTTCTGACTTAGACCTTGTAGCTTGTGTGCAGGGTGTTACAAACACTCTTAGTTTATATGTGCATCAGCCCTGTACTGTCTAGCAAGTTTTGTTTCTATTGTAATGTTCCTATTGCATCTTACACAATTTCACCCTCCTCTGCCACCATTCCCTGAGGAATGAGGAGAGGGATTTGATGATTGGATAAAGGATCAGTTGTTGTTGGTTTTTTTTCTTACTAGACTTATCTCAACCTGACACACAAATTATGATTAGCTGAAATGAAGGATACTCATTTAAAAAATACCTCTACAATATACATCTTTAAATATTTTTTCTTGAAAGATGCCATGAGAAGACTCAGCCTAGTGTTCAGAGAGATCATCTTGGCTTGCATAGGAAATCAGCCTTATTGATTTCAGCCATGAGCAATATAGAAGAAGTAAGCCAGCAATCAGCATCCCTGTGTACCTTTGCATCAGCTCCTGCCTTCAGGCCCATTCTCTGTTTGATTCCCTGTCTGGCCTTCCTTTGATGATGTACAGTTAATGGAAATATAAGCAAATAATAAATAGCTTTCCTGCATGGCTTATGTTGTTGGTCCATGGAGTTTCAACAGTAGAAGCACTAAATCAGATGTTACCTATTCTTCCAATTGAGACTGCTCTTCATTGTGGTCTATAAATGAAATTGGCTTGGAAGTTTGCTGCTAATAAATAAATCCTGTTATTGTAGATAGGCAAATATGAATCCACCTATTCTACTGCTTCAATATACACATAGCCATTCTGACTGAAGGTGATGCAATACTGAGGCCAGTTTCAGACTTTGTCTTTTTAACTTGGTTCTTCTGTGGAACACTTGAATCAAATAATACCTGATCTAAACATTACAGTGATACATTTTTGTCATTTTATCAAATACTAGACTCAAGCAAATCATGTTCTTTGAGCTTCTTGTCTCCCTTAATCCCCTCGTCGCTATTATACAACCTACATATACAATATCTATTTATATAACAAAGACAAAAATTGAAATGTGATTTAAGGTAATGCCTTGTCTGGAATTTAGGTTACTAACTAAACCAAAAGAGCACATGTGTTTGCCAGCAGTCACCTATGCTACTTTACGCAAACACTAGAATTATATGAAAAATAGGAAACCAGTCTCCAGTGATTTGTCTGTAAACAGAATTCGTAATTGTTAAATAAAAATGCTTTTACCATTCTGGGTGGTTGCCCACGTGAGCTAATGTTCTTACATTTGGTAAATTGCCTGGTTCAGCAAGTCAGTGAACCCCACTAAGCAACGCCCTTTCTATCACTCTCCTGCATCAGTTCTTGCCTGCAGGTTTCTGCCAGACTCCCTTCAGATGATGAGCAGAAATATACCATCACAACCCAAACCAACATTTTTTTTTGTCAACTTTATATTTTTCCCATAATTTTTTATTGCAGGAAGCAAGACCCTAACTAAAACAAATTGGTACCAAGTGTGTGTTTTGGGCTATTGGTTTGACAGAGGAGACTGTGTATCAGGAAGGATTATGAAAGGATTTAGAAATTTGAGGCAAGAATGTAATTGAGTACTGAGGGATCAATGGAGTGTTCTGTAAAATTTGGAATCATAAGAATGTTAAGATCCGTGTACAGTGTTAAGGCTTGGCCTGTGAAGTTTCATAGCAACGTTTTAGTCTCTGCAGGCCATTAGATATTTAGATTTAAGATTTTGTCATTAAGTTATTTGGTTCTAAAGAAGCATCTCTGATTAAGAAGTTACAAGAAATACTAAAAGAAATGCTTTGCTTCTCTGGAATACACAATGCTGGTCAGCTGGAGCTGAGCAATTATCCGTGACTAAGTAGAGAGTGCTACCACTGAGGTGCAATTTTCTATGAAGTGTTTTCTGAGAGTCAGTACATCAAAGCCTTGTTCTCTAGTGATAACCAGGGTTTTTAAGTCAAACTGGTAGCCAAAAGTGGTATTGTATGAGTCACCCAGACAGTGTTGGTCTTGAGTGCATGAAAATGACATGATAAGCAACTGTTCCTTGAGACTAAAGGCCAGGAATAGACATCAATGTAGTTTTAACCTCATTCTCTTTTGAAACCCAAGACTAGGGGTCATGCTAAGGTGTTGAAAATTAGCACTTCAAGACAGACTTTGATGGGCTCTTACTTAAAGTCTAGCTCAGGGGAAGGAAAAAAAAACCTCAGGGTTGTGGAGATGACATTATCATCTGATGACCATCAAGAAAAGGATTAACAGTAGAGCCAGTCAGAGCCAAGAAGAGAAACTGAATGTCTTGAAAATGGTAGAGATGTTATTGTTTTTAATAACTGAGTAATACTCTGAACCACACTTGTTTGTTTGTTTTTCGAGACAGGGTTTGTCTGTGTAGCTCTAGCTGTCCTGAAACTCACTCTGTAGACCAGGCTGGCCTTGAACTCAGAAATTCACCTGCCTCTGACTCCCAAGTGCTGGGATGAAAGGAATGTGCCACCACCGCCCGGCTTGAACCACATATTTTTATCCATTCTTCAGTTGACATACATCTAGATTGTTTTGAGTTTCTGCTTTATGCATAGAGCTGCTGTGAACAAAAATGAACAAGTGTCCTGTGGCATGGTAGAGGTATTCTTTGGGTATGTGCCAAAAAATGATATATGTCGGTCTTGAAGTAGGTAAATCCCTAATTTTTGGAGAAATTGCTACATTGATTTCTGAAGTGGCTCTACTCATTTGCTCTGTCATCTGCAATGCAGAGACCATTATTTATTTATTTTTATTTTTATTCACTTTACATCCATCTCACTGCCTCCTCTAGTTCACCTTCTCTCTACACCCATCCCCAGTGTCATTCTCCTAAGAGAGGGTGGTACCCATGGGCATTCCTCTACCCTGACACATCAATTTTCTGGTAGTTTATTGGCATCCTTTCCTACTGAGGCCAGACAAGACAGCGCAGCTATAGGAACATATTCTATGGACAGATGACATTTTCTCTTTTGAAGGATATCCCATGCTACAGTTGTTCAGGCCTACATGAAGACCAAGGTGCACATTTGCAGAGAATCCTAAGTCCAGTTTATGCTCTTTGATTGGTGGTTTGGGGTGTCTGTATCCATTTGATTCGGCTCTTAGGTGGAGACCCTCAGAAGGCAACCATTCTGGTTTGTCTGTAAGTATAATAGAATATCCTTAATAGTGTCAGTCATTGTTGATCGCCTATAGGATGAATCTAAAGTTGATCTTGTCATTTAGTTTTTTTAGCTCAGTAAGAGACCATAATTTTAATATGTTTGAACTGGTAAAAACAAAAGGGATTTTTACAGATATTTATATTTTTAATATTTGGGGGGGGATGTTCATCCTTGGTGGCTTTTCTTTCTTGTTTTTGATTATTCTTGAAGCAGCAGAGGGGGGAGAGCATCAGTAGAGGTAAGACTTAGTCTCACAAGAAATGTAGGGTCGCTGTATAATAATAAAACATTTACCTATCTCAATTCTAAATCATTTTGTTTCAATATCTCACCTGCCTTCTGATTTCCTCTGAGAAACTGTTTATCACTTCTTCCTAAAACATCAGGAAATTAAGTAAAGTAGCCTTTGTTCCATCTCCCTGGGAATTGTGCTCCAATTTTCAGTTAGTCTTCAGTGTGTCCAGCTATAAATATTTTTTTTCCTGACCCCTTCAGTCTATGGGATTCAACTGCTAGTAATACTGCACCTACACAAATGGCTAGCCATCCTAGTCCCAAGACTCTGCTATTCATCAGGATATTTTGAGGGCTTCAAAACTAATACACTCAGGTGCCAGTGTAAGGTACAAGCTTGGTCACCTCTGGAACAAGGTGGCTGTGTGCTGAACCTCAGGAAACAGTTCCCAGATGTCACCTCACTTAAGCTGGTCTCTTCTTAATCACAACTAATTTCTTAGCTCCAGCTGACCTGCAGGTCATATCCAAGAAAAGCAAAGTTTCCCTTTATGAGTTCTTGATCTAGGTAACCATAGCTCATTCTTCTTCCACAGATGACTGTGGTCATATGATAATAGGTGATCTCTGGCAAAGACAAGTATTTTATTTAAAATGTACTTCCTGAATTAGCTTCCAGACAAGACATTACGTATCACACACCAGTTTATAAATGGATGTTACCAATGTAGGTTATACAGTGGCTACAAATGGGTTAAGGAAGACAAGAAGTTCAAAGAAGCTTATGCTCTTGAGTCTGATATTTCACATAATAACAAAAAATGTCACCATGATATTAAGATTGGGTATTATTTAATTCACCTTATCCAGGAAAGAGACAAGTGATAAGGATAAAGTTGATATTTGGCCTCATGATGCCATTAGCTTTACAAGAATGCACAAAACCTGGCAGCAATAGTTTGGAAGTGTGAGAAACATGGATAATAAACTAGTGCTTGGGATAGTAGTTGGCATTACAGGTAAGCAGTAAGACCAGTGGTTATTAATGAACTAAGTGACAGCCATAGGGTAGTTGTAGATCTTCTTTTCTTAGTGTGCATATGAATACACTAGGTATGTTGATGACAGATTTATAGGTACAAGGCATATCTATTGCTAAATTCTATTCCCTTTAGGTATATAATTCTCAACATTCCTTATTTTGTAACACCTTAATTCAATTTGTTGTGGTGAAGTCTATTCTTAATTTATTGTTTCTTATATATAATTTTATCACTGTTATGAATATATATACATACATACATATATATGTATATGTATATATATGTATATATATGAATATATATACATACATACATATATATAGTGCAGTATGTTTCATATGTGATGTCTAAATGGTTACAACTCACACAAACAACACATTGAGATTTGGTGCTTTGGCAGGTACAGAGTTGCTTATAAATTCTGACTTTTTGATCTAGTGTGTCAATATATTCTCAGTCTCGGTTTTACTTCATCCTCTAAGGTACTCATATTCTCTCAAATTATTTAGACATGGGTATTTTATATAACATTTTAATCTTCAGAGAAATGGTATGTACTAATCTGAGATGTTTATGTTCATAGCAAATATAATTACCATATTGGCTTTACATTTGAACTGAAGATGAAATTATGTATCCATAATAAGTTCATCACCAACACAAGGTTGCTCACTATCTTGACTATTGTTCAATAAAAGGATTGAAGTTTGGAACATTTAAGTAAAAATAGGCTAAAATGGATACAAAGAAAGAGAAGAATATAAAGAAATCTATTTGCTGACATGATTCTCTAGGAAGGAAACCATACACACTATACCACATGATTTTTAAAGCAGATAAGTATGGCTATGTCTTATGCCCATGTACATACAAGTTCTCTATGTGAACTCAGAAGTTTTAAAAAGGAATAAGAGTAAGCATGTACATTTGTGAAAGCATTTGATGAGTAAATGGAATAGGAATGAGAGTAGTAGAATGGAGGTGAGTTGTATTAAGGAAAAAATATTTTGTGCAGGTATGAAAATTTAAACCAAAATAGAGGAAAAAAATGTTCCCACATTTGCTAAAATTGCCATCATTAATAGCACAAATTTCAGCAAATGCTATCAGGGATATTAGATGCTAGAAGTAGAATTAATTTTATTATTAGATAACTTCTTTATTTACATTTCAAATGTCATTCCCTTCCCTGGTTTCCTCTCTGAAAACCCCCTATTCCCTCCTCTCTCCCCCTGTTCACCAACTCGCCAACTCCTGCTTCCTGGCCCTAGAACTCCCCTATAATGGGGCAAAGAACCTTCACACAGCCAAGGGCTTCTCCTCCTATTGATGAAAGCCTAGACCATTTCTGATACCTATGCAGCTAGAGGAGTGAGTCAGACCATGTGATTTCTTTTGCTGGTGGTTTAGTCCCAGGGAGCTCTGGGGGTACCTGTTAGTTCATATTGTTGTTCCTACTATGGATCTGCAACCCCCCTCAGCTCCTTGGGTCCTTTCTCTAGCTCCTTCATGGGGACCCTGTGCTCTGTGCTCTGTACAATGGATGGCTGTGAGCATCCACTTCTGTATTTGTCATGCACTAGCAGAGCCTTTCAGGAGACAACTATACCAGGGTGGGGACAGCAAGCTTTTGTTGGCATCCACAATAGAGTCTGAGTTGGTGGTTGTATATGGGACGGATCCCCAGGTAGGTCAGTCTATGGATCGTCTTTCCTTTAGTCTCTGCTCCACACTTTTTATGTGTAACTGCTTCCATTGCTAATTTGTTTCCCCTTCTAAGAATGATCAAAGAATCCATACTTTGGTCTTTTTTCTTCTTGAGTTTCATGTGTTTTGCGAATAGTATCTTGGGTATTCTGAACTTCTGGGCTAATATCCATTTACAAGTGAGTACATGAGTTCTCTTTTGTGATTGGGTTACCTCACTCTGGATGATATCTTCCAAATGCATTCATTGGCCTAAGAATTTCATAAATTCATTGTTTTTAATAGCTGAGTAGTACTCCATTGTGTAGATGTACCACATTTTCTGTATCCATTCTCCTGTTGAGTGACATCTGGGTTCTTTTCAGCTTCTGGCTATTATAATTAAGGTTGCTATTAACATAGTGGATAATTCTCCTATTACATGTTGGAGAATCTTATGGGTGCCTAAGAGTGGTATTGCTTGATCATCTGGTAGTACAATATCCAATTTTCTGATGAAACACAAAACTGATTTGCAGAGTGGTTGTACCAACTTGCAATCCCACCAGCAATGGAGGAGTGTACCTCTTTCACCACATCCACACCAGAATCTGCTGTTGCCTGAGTTTTTTATCTTGGTCATTGTGACTAGAGTGAGGTGGAGTTTCAAGGTTGCTTTGATTTGCATTTCTCTGATGACTAAGGATGTTGAACTTTTTTTTTTTTTTTTTAGGTGCTTCTCAGCCATTACTCGGTTGAGTATTCTTTGTTTAGCTCTGTATCCCATTTTTAATAGAGTTATTTAGTTCTCTGGTGTCTAACTTCTTTAGTTCTTTGTATATAGCAGATATTAGCGCTCTATCAGATGTAGTATTGGTGACGATATTTTCCCCAATCTTTTTGTTGCCTTTATGTCTTATTGACAGTTTCCTTTTCCTTACAGAAGTTTTGCAATATCCTGAGGTCCCATTTGTTAATTCTTGATCTTATAGTACAAGCCATTGATGTTCTTTTCAAGAATTGTTCCCCTGTGCCCTTATGTTTGAGGATTTTCTCCACTTTCTACTCTATAAGTTTCCATTTCTCTGGTTTTATGTAGAGGTCATTGATTCACTTGGGCTTGACCTTTGTACAAGGAGATAAGAATGGATGGATTCACATTCTTCTACACGATGACCTCCAGTTGAAGCAGCACAATTTGTAAAAAATGCTCTCCCTCCCCCACCCCGCCCCGCCCAACTGGATGATTTTAGCTCTTTAGGAAAAATCAAGTGACCATAGGTGTGTGGGTTCATTTCTCAGTCTTCAATTCTATTCCATTGATCTTCTTGTCTGTCTGCAGTACCATGCAGTTTTTATCACAATTGCTCTGTAGTACAGCTTGAAGTCAGGGATGGTTATTACAACAGAAATTCTTTTAGTATTGAGAATAGTTTTTGCTATCCTAGGTTTGTTTATTTGAGATAAATTTGGAAATTGCCGGGCATGGTGGCGCACGCCTTTAATCCCAGCACTCGGGAGGCAGAGGCAGGCGGATTTCTGAGTTCGAGGCCAGCCTGGTCTACAAAGTGAGTTCCAGGACAGCCAAGGCTGCAGAGAAACCCTGTCTCGAAAAACCAAAAAAAAAAAAAAAAAGAAAAAGAAAAATTTGGAAATTGCCCTTTCTAACTCTGTGAACAATTGAGTGGAAGTTTTGATGGGGATTGCACTGAATCTGTAGATTGCTTTCAACAAGATGGCCATTTTTACTATATTAATGTTGTCAATACTTGAGCATGGGGGATCTTTCCATCTTCTGAAATCTTTGAATTCTTTCTTCAGAGACTTGAAGTTTTTATCATACAGATCATTCACTTCTTTAGTTAGAGTCAAACCAAGGTATTTTATATTATTTGTGACTATTGTGAAGGGTGTTGTTTCCCTAATTTCTTTCTCATCCTGTTTATCTTTTGTGTAGAGAAAGGCCACTGATTTGTTTGACTTAATTTTATATTCAGCTACTGCACTGAAGCTGTTTATCAGGTTTAGAAGTTCTCTGGTGGAATTTTTAGGGTCACTAATATATACTATCATATCATCTGCAAACAGTGATATTTTGACTTCATCCTTTCAAATTTGTATCCCCTTGATCTCCTTTTGTTGTCTAACTGCTCTGGCTAGGACTTCAAGAACTATCTTGAATAGGAAGGGAGAAAGTGGGCAGCACTTCGGGATTGCTAGCAGCTTCTCTCCGTTCACTTTGAGGGTGGCTCCTGGTTTGCTCTATATTGCTTTTATTATGTGTAGGTAAGGGCCTTGAATTACTGATCTTTCCATGACTTTTATCATGAAGGGTTGTTAGATTTTGTCAAATGCTTTCTCAGCATCTAATGAGATGATCATGTGATTTTTGTCTTTGAGTTTGTTTATATAGTGTATTACATTGAGGTTTTTCCATATATTAAGCCATCCCTGCATCCTTGGGATGAAGCCTACTTGGTCATGATGGATGATCATTTTGTTGTGTTCTTAGATTTGGTTTGTGAGGATTTTATTAAGTATTTCTGCATCGATACTCATAAGAGAAATTGGTCTGAAGTTCTCTTTCTTTGTTGGATCTTTGTGTGGTTTGGTAATTGTGATTTTATATAATGAATTTGGTAATTGTGGATTTATATAATGAATTGGGTAGAGTACCTTCTGTTTCTATTTTGTGAAATAGTTTGAGGAGAGTTGGAATTAGGTCTTTTGTGCAGGTCTGATAGAACTCTGCACTAAACCAATCTGGTCCTGTGCTGGTTTTTTTGGTTGGGAGACTATTAATGACTGCTTCTATTTCTTTAGGGTAAATGGGACTGTTAAGATCATTAATCTGATCCTTTTTAAACTTTGGTACCTTGTATCTGTCTAGGAAGTTGTCCATATCATCCGGGTTTTCCAGTTTTGTTTTGTTTTGTTTTGTTTGGGGGGTTTTTTTGGTTGTTGTTGTTTGTTTTTTGTTTTGTTTTGTTTTGTTTTTGAGTATAGCCCTTTGTAGTAGGATGTGATGTTATTTTGGATTTCCTCAGGATCTGTTGTTATGTCTCCTTTTATATTTCTGATTTTGTTAATTAGGATACTGCCCTTGTGTCCTCTAGTTAGTCTGGCTTAGGGTTTATCTATCTTATTGATTTTCTCAACGAACCAGATCCTTTTTTGGTTGATTCTTTGAATAGTTCTTTTTGTTCCACTTGGTTGATTTCAGCCTTAAGTTTGAATATTTTCTGCCATCTACTCCTCTTGAGTGAATTTGCTTTCTTTTTTTCTAGAGCTTCTAAGTGGGCTGTCGGGCTGCTAGTGTATGCTTTCAATAGTTTCCTTTTTTAAGTTAATTAATTTATTATTAGATAATTTCTTCATTTACATTTCAAGTGCTATCCCATAAGTTCCCTATACCCTCCCCCCACCCTGCTCCCCTACCCACCCACTCCCACTACTTGGCCCTGGCATTCCCCTGGACTGAGGCATATAAACATTGTTAGAGCAAGGGCCTTTCTTCCCCAATAATGGCCAACTAGGCCATCTTCTAATACATATGCAGCTAGAGACATGAGCTCTGGGGATTCTGATTAGTTCATATTGTTCTTCTATCTGTAGGTTGCAGACCCCTACAGCTCTAAAAAGTCTATAATGTCTTCCTTTTTTCTTGGGTACTCTCTCTAGCTCCTACATTGGGGACCCTATTTTCTGCCCTATAGATGTTTGTGAGCGTCCACTTCTGTATTTGTCAGGGACTGTCAAAGCCTCACAGGAGACAGCTATATCAGGGTCCTTTCAGCAATATCCTGCTGGCATATGTAGTAGTGTCTGCATATGGTGGCTGATTATGTGATGGACCACCTGGGTGGGGCACTCTTTGGATGGTCCATCCTTTCATTTTAGCTCCAAACTTTGTCTCTGCACCTCCTTCCATGTATATTTTAATCCCTATTCTAGGGAGGAATGAAGTATCCACGCGTTGGTCTTTCTTAATTTTCTTGTGTTTTAGAAATTGTATCTTGGGTATTCTAGGTTTCTGGGCTAATATCTGCTTATCAGTGAGTGCATATTCAGTGACTTCTTTTGTGATTGCGTTACCTCACTCAGGATGATATCCTCCAGATACATCCATTTGCTCAAGAATTTCATAAATTCATTGTTTTTAATAGATCAGTAGTATTCCATTGTGTAAATGTACCACATTTTCTGTATCCATTCCTCTGTTGAGGGACATCTGGGTTCTTTCCAGCTTCTGGCTATTATAAATAAGGCTGCTATGAACATAGTGGATCATGTGTCCTTGTTACTATTTGGAATATCTTCTGAGTATATGCCCAGTAGTGGTATTGCTGGATCTCTCCGTAGTACTATGTCCAGTTTTCTGAGAAACCGTCTGACTGATTTCCAGAGTGGTTGTTCCAGCTTGCAATCCCACCAGCAATGAAGGAGTGTTCCTCTTTCTCTACATCCTCGCCAGCATCTGCTGTCACCTGAATTTTTGATCTTAGCCATTCTGACTGGTGTGAGGTGGAATCTCAGGGTTGTTTTGATTTGCATTTCCTTGATGATTAAGGATTTCGAACCTTTTTAAAGGTGATTCTCAGCCCTTTAGCATTCTTCAGTTGAGAATTCTTTGTTTAGCTCTGTACCCCATTTTTAATGGTGTTATTTGAATTTCTAGAGGTCAGCTTCTTGAGCTCTTTGTAAATATTGAATAATAACCTCTTATCTGATTTAGGATTGGTAAAAATTATTTCCCAATCCATTGGTGGCCTTTTTGTCTGATTGACAGTATCTAAAATCAATTAATATATTTTGTTTGTTTGTTTGTTTGTTTGTTTTTCGAGACAGGGTTTCTCTGTGTAGCCCTGGCTGTCCTGGAACTCACTTTGTAGACCAGGCTAGCCTCGAACTCAGAAATCTGCCTGCCTCTGCCTCCCGAGTGCTGGGATTAAAGGTGTGTGCCACCATGCCCTGCAATAGTTACTTTTTGGAGGCACTCATGGGTATGAGTTTTTCTTTTACAACAGCTTTGCGTCCCATAAGTTTGGTTATGTTGTGGATTCATTTTCATTAAACTCTAAAACATCTTTAATGTCTTCCTTTATTTCTTCCTTGGCCAAGGTTTCATTGAGTAGAGTGTTGTTCAGCTTCTGCATGAATGTTTGCTTTCTAATATTTATGCTATCATTTAGGATCAGCCTTCGTCTGTGGTGATCTGATAGGATGCATGGGATAATTTCAATATTTTTGTATCTATTGAGGCCTATTTTGTGACTGATTATATGGTCAATTTTGGAGGAAGTACCATTTGAGGCTGAGAAGAAAGCAAACTCCTCCTGAGTGCTGGCATTAGAGGCATGCACCACCACACCTGGCTCTCCTGAATTTATTTAAGTGAGTTATTAATGCCTTTTTAAAAAAATCTTCTAACATCATCATGAGATATGATTTTAAATCCATGTCTTGCTTTTCGGTTGTGTTGGGATATCCAGGACTTGTTGTGGTGGGTGTACTGGGTTCTGATGATGCCCAGTGGTCTTGGTTTCTGTTAGTAAGATTCTTACATTTGCCTTTTGCCATCTGGAAATCTCTGGTGTTAATGTTCAAGCTGTCTCTGGTTGGAGCTTGATCCTCCTGTGATTCTTTTAGCCTCTGTCAGCACTCCTGGAAGTCCAACTCTCTCCTGATTCCCAGAGGTCAGAACACTCTCTGCAGGCAAGCTCTCCTCTTTCAGGGCAGGTGTTCAGCAGTCTGGAGTTCTGATCCAACTCCTGAGTTCTGGGGTCAGAATTCTCCCTGTAGGCCCACTCTCCTCTGGCAAGGAATGTGCCCAGGGGTCTGGGTCTCAGCTCTGCCTCCCAGCTGCGGATGAAGGCCTGAAATGATCCTGACCAAGAAGCTCTGTTGCTTCTATTGTCCATGTCTCTCAGGTGATCAGGAGGTATTGGGTGTGCTAGGGGTCCTGCAGCATGGAGAGTCCTCTGGTGCCCTAGATGCCTTCAGCCGGGTTCATACACAAGATGGTGGGGCTGGCCCTGACCTGAATGGATCCCAGCCTCTGTTCGCCTTGGTTCCTTTGTCCCTGCTCCTGTTGGCACAAGACCCTCTGCTATTCTTTGGAGTTGATGTTGCATTCCACTCACCTGTGATCCTGAAGTGATCCTGAGGTTTTGCAGCATGGAGAGCACTCTGGAGACCTTAGCTGCCTCTGCTGGGCTCAGAAGGAAGATGGCAGTATTGGCCGGGTATATGGGTTTTCTGTTGTTTCTGTTGTTATTGAAGATCAGCCTTAGGCCATGGTGAACTGATAGGATTCATGGGATTATGTCATTCTTCTTGTATCTGTTGAGGCTTGTTTTGTGACTGATTTTATGGTCAATTTTTGATAAGGTACCATGAGGTTCTAAGAAGAAATTATATTCTTAATTTTAGGTTGAAATATTGTGTATATATTTGGCAAATCCATTTGGTTCATACTAACTCTTAGGTTCACTGTTTCTCTGTTTTGTTTCTGTTTCAATGAACTGTCTGTTGAGAATGGGGTTTGAATTCTCCCACTATTATTGTTTGTGATTCAATGTGTTTTCAAGCTTTAGTAATGTTTTTATTTTTTAATGAATATGTTTGCTCTTGCATTTGAGACATAAATGTTCAGAATTGAGACATTCTCTTGATATATATTTCCTATGATGAATATGAAGTGTCCTTCCCTATCTTGCTTGATAACTTTTGTTTGAAAGTCTATTTTATTGGATATTATAATGGACTCACCTGCTTGTTTCTTAGAACAATTTTTGAAGAAGTCATTTTTACAGCTTTATACTCTGAATTAGTGTGTGTTTTTGTCATTGAGTTGTGTTTCTTGTATGCAGCAAAATTCTAGATACTGCTTGAATATCCAGTTTGTTACCTTCTATTTTTTGATTGGGGAATTTATTTTGTTGATATTGAAGGATATTAAAGACTGATGATTGTCATTTCTGGTTGTCTCAGACGAACCTCTATTGGGTCTCCTAACTGTAGGGAACAGGTTTCTGGTTGCAGGTGAGCAAGGGTTGGCAAGAATTGACAAACAGACATAGATACAAGAGAGTGCTGATTCTGAATGTATTTTGTCTAAACAAACAGCAGATTTTTAATACATAAGAAAAAAAAAAGAAAGCCAGGTGAACACAGCTGCCAAGTTATATTGACATAAAACAAAAAGAATCTGTACATAAAAAGATAGAGGGAGCTAGGCCGTGTTTACCACTGAGAATAGGAACAAGCCTTAATTAAAAATATCAGCTGAACACAGGAGCCAGGTGAATGCTCTGATGCAATGCTAGTCTATTGTAAAACCCACCACCAGGGGTTCTTTAGTAAATACCTGATTATGCTATTCCTTTGGGTCTAGTGAAAAAACCTGAACAGGGGAATTCCCTTCTACTAACCCTTTCATGGGACAACACACCTATTTCCTAGGCCATTGTGTATTCCTGTGTTTGGGTATGACTCGGCCATTGTCCTAAGTAATTACTATGCAGACTAGCCCTGAGCTTTTCTAGCTCTATTGAAGTGAATAGTAATGCCTGATTATTTTCACTGTGGTGGCACACACCTTTAATCTCAGCACTTGGGAGGCAGAGGCAGGCAGATTTCTGAGTTCGAGGCCAGCCTGGTCTACAGAGTGAGTTCCAGGACAGCCAAGGCTATACAAAGAAACCCTGTCTTGAAAAGAAGAAGGAGAAGGAGAGGGAGAAGGAGAAGGAGAAGGAGAAGGAGGAGGAGGAGGAGGAGGAGGAGGAGAAGGAGGAGAAGAAGGAGAAGAAGAAGAAGAAGAAGAAGAAGAAGAAGAAGAAGAAGAAGAAGAAGAAGAAGAAGAAGAAGAAGAAGAAGAAGAAGAAGAAGAAGAAGAAGAAGAAGAAGAAGATTTGAGTGTTACTGAATAGGTAACATTCTTACTAAATTCCAAGCTCAGGGTCGGCTTCAAGGACTGCCTAGGACATTGGAACACTGGCGAAGGCTTACCTATATGTCAAAATCTATCCTAAAAGGCACTTATAATAAAACAATACTGAAAGAGAGCACATGGATCTGTGCACCAGACTAATGCAGGGACAGGGTTTGAGTATAAGGGCTATTGGAATGCCAAGGTTCCAGGAGCTCTTTTCATGAAACTCTTTGCCACCTGACTGCTTCCAGGCTACCAAGCAGACTTCACTGGAGTGGATTTAACACCTGTTATGCTTGTTATTGTAGGTTTTGTTGTGTGTGTGGTATTCTCTCCTTTTTGTTTTGTTATGAACTCATTAATTTCTTCCTTTTGTTGGTGCAGGCAACAGCTTTGTATTGGGATTTTTCTATTAGAATTTTCTGTTGGGATGAATTGATAGATAGATATTGTGTAAATTTGGTTTTGCAGTGGAATATTTTGGATTCTTCTTCTGTAATGGTTGAGAATTTTGCAGGCTCTACCAGCCTGGGCTGGCATTTGTGCTCTTATAGTACAGAATTTTAAAAGATTCTTCTTTGTTCTCTGCATTTAGTGTTTTTGTTATTATGGGATGTGTGGGTTTTCTTTGCTGGTCCAATCTAGTTGGTGATCTGCAGGTTTTTTTTTTTTTTTTGTTTTGGTNGTTGTTTTGATCTGCATTTCCCTGATGATTAAGGATGTTGAGCATTTTTTCAACTGCTTCTCAGCCATTCGGTATTCCTCAGTTGAGAATTCTTTGTTTAACTCTGTGCCCCACTTTTTAATGGGGATATTTGATTTTCTGGTGTCCACCTTCTTGAGTTCTTTATATATATTGGATATCAGTCCCCTATCTGATTTAGGATTGGTGAAGATCCTTTCCCAGTCCGTTGGTGGCCCTTTTGTCCTGTTAACAATATCTTTTGTCTTACAGAAGCTTTGCAACTTTATGTGGTCCCATTTGTCAATTCTTGATCTTACAGCACAAGCCTTTGCTGTTTTGTTCAGGAATTTTTCCCCAGTGCCCATATCATCGAGGCATTTCCCTTACTGCTATTAATATTCTTTCTTTGTTTTGTGCATTTGATGTTTTGATTATTATGTAACAGGAGGAATTTATTTTCTGGTGCAGTCTATTGGGAGCTCTGTAGGCTTGTATTTTCATGGGCATCTACTTCTTTGGGTTAGGAATATTTTCTTCTATAATTTTGTTGAAGATATTTCCTGGCTCTTTATGTTTGGAATCTTAGCTCTCTTCTATACCTATTATCTATAGGTTTGGTCTCTTCATTGTGTCCTGGATTTCCTGGGTGTTTTGGGTTAGGAGCTTTTTGCATTTTGCATTTTCTTTATCTGTTGTGCCAATGTTTTCTATGGTATCTTTTGCACCTAATATTCTATCTTCTATCTCTTTATTCTGTTGGTGATCCTTCCATTTAGGACCCCTGATTTATTTCCTAGGTTTTCTATCTCCAGGATTGTCTCCTTTTGTGATTTCTTTTTTTGTTTCTATTTCTGTTTTTAGATCCTGTATGGTTTCGTTCAATTCCTTCAACTATTTGGTTGTGTTTTCCTGTAATTCTTTAAGGAATTTTTGTGTTTACTCTTTAAGGGCTTTTTAACTGTTTACCTGTGTTCTCAAGTATTTCTTTAAGGGAGTTATTTATGTTCTACTTAAGTCCCCTATCATCTTCATGATAATTGATTTTAAATCCAATCTTGCTTTTCTGGCGTGATGTGAGAGAAATGAGTTCTAGTGAAGCCAAGTAGCTTTGCTTTCTCTTGCTTATGTTTGTTTCCTTGCCTCTTGCCATCTGGTTATCTCTGCTGCTACCTCCTCTTGTTGTCTCTGACTGATGCCTGTCATTCCTATGATCCCTGGTTGTGACAGAACTCTTCAGAGTCCAGCTGTCTCTGTGATCCTTTAATCCTGAGATTCTATGATCATGAGATCCTGGGTTTTCAGAGCTCCTGGGAGTCAAGCTGCCTCTGAGATCCTGAAATTCTGGTGTGACCAAGCTCCTGAGATCTTGATTTGTCAACTTCTAGGAGTCAAGCTTTGTCTGGGTATTGTAGGACAGGGAACCTGTACATGTAAGAACATCTGTCATCCTGTGTGTGTTACAGCACCTGGGAGTTGAGCTTCCTCTGGGTGTTTGGGGACTGGGTGCAGAGCCAGTGCTAAAGGTCTGCTCAGCACACAAGATCAGACCTGAAGGGATCTGTGCCACTGGCTGGGCAGGAGTGCTTGCATCCCTGGATCCTGGGGGTTCCAGATATTCGAGATCTTGGGGCAGATGCTGTGGCCTCCTCACCTGTGATCCTGGGCGTGTTAGAGCACCTGGGACTAAAGCTTCTCCTGGGTGTTGTGGGACTGGATGCTGAGCCATCACCCAAGTTCCCTTTGTATTTATTCTTGACATTATTAAATAGTCTTGATATTTATGATTCAAATTTAACAGTTTCTTTTCATTTTTACATGTAAATACATTATGTATTTATTTATTATTTTTATTTAATCATTTTTCACACTCCAGGCTTTATCCCCATCTTGACTGTTCCCCATCCCATACCTCATTCCTCTATCTTCAACAGGATGTCCTCATCCTCTTATCCACACTCCAAAAAGAGCTTCATACTCACTGGGGCCTCCAATCTCTTAAGAGATAAGTGAATGTTCTCTGAATAAGTCAAGACCTAGCAATCCTCCACTGTAAATGTGTTGGGGACCTCATATCATCTGGTGAATCCTCCCTGGTTAGTGGCTCGGTGTCTGAGAGATTTCAGGGGCCCAGGTTGGTTGACACTGCTGGTGTTCTTATAGGGTTTCCCTGTTCCTCATCTTCTTCTAGATTTTCCCTAATTCAACCACAGGGGTCATCAGCTTCTGTCCATTGGTTAGGTATAAATATCTGCACCTGACTCTTACAGCTGTTTATGGCATCTATCAGAGGGCACTCCTGATAGGCTCTTCTGTGATAACATAATGGCAATAGTAATAGTGTCAGACCTTGGGGCTTCATCTTGAGCTCTATCCCAATTTTGGCCTGTCATTGGACCTTCTTTTCCTCATCCTCTTCTTCACTTTTATCTCTGCAGTTTTTTTTGGACAAGAACAGATTATTTTCTAAAAACAAAACAAAACAAAACAAAAACAGTGAGAAATATAACAGATTGAAATAATAATTTAATTGAGCAGTTGAAGCTTATAGGAATTATCTCATTGTGGTTTCCAAAATATTTCATAGATAAAACAGAGAAAAAAATATTTTTTAGTTTTGGTTCATTTCAAAATAACATTTCCATTCTTGATTTTCTTTGATTTATAAGCAATTTATCAACACATTACACCAAATTTCCATGAACTTCTCTTTCAATTTTGGCTTAATTGGTTATTTTCTGTCACTTTAGCTAGCAAGACTGTAGAAAATAAGGATAGAAGCCTGTCAGTGTTCATCCATGACTTCAAGTACAGTACACTGGGGCAAGTGCAGATGGATATCTGTGAGTTTGCTGACTGTACAGACTACAGAGTAGCGTAGTCATGCCTACAGAAGAAAATCTTGTCTTGAGAATTAAAATCCAAAACAAACAAACAAACAAACAAACTACACAAGAACAAAGAAATAAAGGAAGTAAGAGAGAAGGAAGGAAGGAAGGAAAGAAAGAAAGAAAGAAAGAAAGAAAGAAAGAAAGAAAGAAAGAAAGAAAGAAAGAGAAAACTCAGCCAGCCAGCAAGCAAAACAACATCAGAGCTTAGTATTTTATCACTTTTTTCACAATTCTAATTTTTTGGTGGAAATTTCTTTATTTGTAATGTGAAGAATAGGCACACAGGTAAGTAAAAAAATGCAGAATCAAAGAATTCCTAGAAAGAAAACAATTGTGATTTTTAAAATTAAACTGTTTATAATAATAATCATAATTATTACTATGGAACTTTTCACTATATTGTAATGCTATAACTTTAATTATGAAAATGATCTCTCTTGAGCAAGAAGAGTTATACATTAAGCATTACTATTTTTTCTCTAAATCTGAAGAATTTGTTCTATACTTTTTCCCAAGCACAAATATTTTACAAAGACATTTCAAAGACTTTAACTTTTTCCAAAATCTCACCCAAAATTAAATAAAATATTATGTCATTGTTCAAGATATCTCTCAAATATATCAAAACCAAAACACACCATTGGGTTACACAAAATCATGTCTAATAAGTATTCATCCCACACAGTAAAAAGATTCTTTGTGATAACTCATGTTTGAAATGTAGGAATCTTGTGTGAATCATTTTCATTGTTCATAGGGAAAAAGTTACTTAACACTTCTGCTTCCATTTTTATGTTCTTGTTGATAAGAGTTTACATAGATATATGTAAATGCTATTTATATGCAGCCTTAATTCTACTAAAACAAGTCATTTTTTTATCTTCAAGAATCAATCCCAGTTATGCATCGTATTCTTCAGTTGACTATAAATGTTTCACAGATTGCCCTATTGGTCTGAGGTTCTCTGCTTCCTGCTGTACCTGCATATATCACTACTACTTGGAAGAAAATCCCACAATTTGGAATAGCCATCATTTTAGATTATTATTAGACCCATAATTAATCTGTTTCCCAGGACCCTAGACTACATATATTAGAGTAAGGACATGGGCTTAAGAGGGGAACAGAAGGATAAAACTGATAAGAAGGGCAAAAGCAAGCAACAGAGAAAAGAAATACAAAAAATTGGGGGTTTACTAGGGCTTGGGGGGGGGGAGTAAATAAAAAAGGAGACAAAAGGACAAGGACTCAAAGGCTTGCTCAAACAGCATCAAAATATGCTTTATATTGACTATAATTATGCACATAATCATATAAATGTATTCGTATATATTTATGTGTACATAAACAATAATTTACAGGGTGTGTGTATGTTTGTGTGTGTGTGTGTGTGTGTGTGTGTGTGTGTGCACGCGCATGCGCTCTCTCGCAGGTGCACTTGTCACAAATGAATTTATACCACTTGCAAAGTACAATAGACTAATAAATCTCCTTTTACCAGGCATGAAATAGCTTTTAGATGGATGACTAATCAAGTTACTTCATAAGACTTCCCAGAATATATCAACCAAACTGTGTCTCTAGTTTGTCTTTCTGAAGTTAAATATCAAATAGAATTTTTGAAGACTCCTCACACATAAGATTCAGATAATTTTACTTGGATTAAACACAAAAGCTTCCTAATTCCTGTAGTTTAGATATCACAATATCAGAAAATAGAGCACAAATTTTTAAGGGAAATTAAACTCTCAATAGTCCTTCTTAGCTAAAACAGGATTTGTAAATTAAAGATAGTTAACAGGAGGACTAAATGTTCATAAATGTCAAATACTTCACACTCATGTTGGTGGCCAACAGATGTCCAGTTTACCTTTAAACTTATCAACAAGAGAATAATGATATCTGGTACAAAAAAGCTAAACAAGATTCTATGGCTAATGTATGCTTGGATATTATAATTCCATTAAGATATCATAAGGCAACTGCAATTTTCATTTAAAAAGTAACCCTCTATTTATTTAATGCTTTACTTAGGTAACAACCTGGGATAATAGCATATATATTTCTGTAACTTCTGATTCCAGTGTGTAGTTTAGAAAGTATGGCTGGTGAATAAAATAGAAGCTTGAGAGACGAGTTAATTGTCCATTCAGTTAAGGTTTGAAGTCCTCTTGGGAAATAGTTATTTCAATTCATAGATAGTTCTATCCTTTAGGACAATATTATCCCATTAAGCTTGTTACAAATTACATTGCACATTGTTTCACATACACTGATTTATAGTTTGGCTATTTCCTACCATTTACTCATCTTCTGTGTTTACTTCTTTTTGTTGCAGAGCTTCCAGGTATGCTGTCAAATTGCTAGTATAGGATCTCACTAATTTCCTTTTGAAGGGACATAGTCCTATGAAATTTTCTCTGAACACTGCTTTCATTGTGTCTCATTAGTTTAGGTATGCTGGACCTTAATTTTCATTGAATTCTAGAAATTACTTCTTTATTTCTTCCCAGACCAAGTCATAATTGAGTAGATAGTTGTTCAGTTTCTAGGAGTATGGGAGCTTTCTGTCGGTTTTGTTATTATTGAAATCCACTCTTAGACCATGATGATCTGAAAGGATGCATGAGATTATCTCAGTCTTCTTTTATCTGTAGAGGCTTGTTTTGTGTCTGATTATATGGCCAATTTTGGAGAAGGTTCCAAGAGATGCTGAAAGAACATACATTCTTTTCTGTAAATATCTGTTAAATGTATTTGGTTTATAAATTTTGTTAATTTCACTGTGTCTCTGTTTTATATTTGCTTCAATCACCTGTCCATTGGTAAAATTGGGGTACTGGAGTTTTCCACTATTATTGTGTGTGGTTCAATTTTCTTTAGAAAACTGTTTTTCTTTTCTTTTCTTTCTTTCTTTCTTTCTTTCTTTCTTTCTTTCTTTCTTTCTT
>LR751756.1:19403-137812 GCA_902729485.2 Mus minutoides | reverse complement strand
ATTCGGACTTTCGTTGGCTGGCATGTCTCTTGTGCTAGGAAACTTCCCCCTATGGCCTCTGCAAGCTGACCTGCTGGTGGGAGGCTATCTTATGTCTGAAAAGGTCTATATTCAGACCTTTTATAAAATATCCCTTTTTTTAGAAGTGTTTTCTTGATGCATTTTAATCAAAACATTATTGTTAGTACAGTGTATGTACATGTGTGTGATGTATGTGTGTGAGGGTGAATGTCATAGTGTGTATATGTGTGTGGGGACGTGACACAGTGTGTGTATGTGTGTGTGTGAGTGCTTGCCACTGTGTGTGTGTAAAGGAACATGCTACTCTGTGTGTGTGTGTGTGTGTGTGTGTGTGTGTGTGTGTGTGTGTGTGTGTGTGTGTGTGTGTGTGTGTGTGTGTGTGTGTGTGTGTGTGTGAGGGTGCATGCCACTGTGTGTGTGTGTGTGTGTGTGTGTGTAGGTCAGAGGACAACTTTGTGAGTCCCTTCCCTTGTGTGTGTGGGTTGTAGGGATGGAACCTCTGGGGTGAAGCTTTGCTGTCAAGCAGTTTTACTCACTGAGAAATTTGTGCACACACCCGTATACATGCATAGAATTAAAATAATACAAGTAAATAACTTTTTATTTTGGTTTTTCAAGACAGAATTTCCCTGTGTAGTCCTGGCTATCATGAAAGCTGTAGACTAGGCTGGCCTTGAACTCAGATCTGCCTGCCTCTGCCTTGAGAACTGAGATTAAAGGTGAGTGCTACCACTTGGCAAAAATAAACAATTTCTGTAAGCTTTTATCACAACAGTTTTTTCTTTCTACTTTTAAAGATTCATTTGTCTTTTTTTTTTTTTTTTTTTTTTTTTTTTTTTTTTTTTTTTTTTTTTTTTTTTTTTTTTTTTTTTTTGAGTTTTTTTGAGACATGGTTTCTCTGTGTAGCCCTGGCTGTCCTGGAACTCACTCTGTAGACCAGGCTGGCCTCGAACTCAGAAATCTACCTACCTCTGCCTCCCAGGTGCTGGGATTAAAGGCATGCGCCACCACTGCCTGGCATTTGTCTTTTTTTTTAATGTGTGTGAGTGTTTCACGTGCATGCATGTCTGTGAACCACATGCGTGCCTGGTACCTAAGAAGGCCAGAAAAGGCCATCAGTCTCCTGGAGGAGCTATATATAGGTGGTTGTAAATTGCCCAGTGTGGGTGCTGGGGATTGAACTCCAGTCACCTACAAGAGCAGTACAGGCTGCTGACTGTTAAGCATTGCCAGCCCCTTTCCGCAGGATTGTTGTTAGACCGACTCTCCTACCTAACGTGGAACTCACCAGCTGCTCGGACTGGTAGCCAGCCAGCTCCAGGCATCTGCCTGCTTCCACCTCCCAGTGCTGAGATTACAGGTGTGCTGGGGATGGACTCAGGTCCTTGTGATTGTGTGGCAAGCACCTTCCAACCAAGCCATCTCCCCAGCCCCTACTTCCTTCTGGGACTCTTGTTGTTGTTGGCTGCTGAACATTGTGAAATTGTGCTGCAAACTTTCTTCATGGTTTTGTTAGGAGGCGTAATGAACTTAATTGGATAAATCTGATCCCCGTGAGACTTGCATTTAGCCTTCGTGAAGACATCCCAAGCGTCGTTTAATCTGTTTGTTCAGTCTTATCGCAAAATCAATATTTTTCTGAGGCATCTATTTGCAACTCTGTATATTATGAAGCGCTGTCATTCTGGTGGCTGGAATCTTGAGGAAGGTTCTTTGTCTTGTGTGAGCTTGTATTGCTTTAATAGACTTTGACCTGTTCTTGGTGTGTGTCTGTGTGCTGTCTCTTTGTGTGTTGCAGATGTCTGTGTGTTGCAAGTGTGTGTGTTTCGGGTGTGTGTATATCTGTATGTGTGTGTATGTGTATTTGTATGTTTGTGTGGTACAGGTGTGTGTGTGTGGTGTAGGTGTGCATTTGTATATCTGTATGTATGTATGTATGTATGTATGTATGTATGTATCTGTGTACTTCTGTGTGTGTCTGTGTGTTGCAGGTGTGCACATGTGTGTGGTTTAGGTGTCCGTATATCTGTATGTGTGTGTATGTATATTTGTGTGTGCTGAAGGTGTGTGTGTGTGTGTGTGTGTGATACAGGTATGTGTTTATCTGTATGTATGGTACAAGTGTGTGTGTGTGTGTGTGTGTGTGTGTGTGGTTCAGGTGTGTGTATATCTGTATGTGTGTGAATGTGTGTTTGTGTGTTGAAGGTGTGTTTGTGGTGTGGTACAGGTATGTGTTTATCTGTATGTGTATTTGTGTGTATGTGTGTGGTGCAGGTGTGTGTTTGTGTATCTGTATGTATATCTGTGTGTGTCTGTGTCTGTCTCTGTATGTTGCAAGTGCGTGTGTATGGGATGCCAGAGGCTGGCCCACAAGCCTCAGTGATCTGTTCATCTCGGCCTCTCACCCCATTCCCCAGTGCCTGGGTTAGAGGTGCATTCCACTAGACCTGGCTTTTACATGAACGCTGGGGATTGAACTCAGGTCTTCACGTTTGCATGACATTCACTTTACTGATAGAGCCCTCTCCACAGCCCCTCAATTAGTTTTTAGTAGTAGCTTTTAAAAATTATGTATGTATGTATGTATTTATTTATTTATTTATTATGTGTCATTCCTTAAATATAAAACATATATACATATATATGCAGTTGCCCGAGGACTACTTGCCGGAGCACTTGCTGGAGCGCATTCTGTCACCGCACTGTCTGACACCTGGAGACAGAACTCCTACCAGCAGGCTCAACTGCATCTGTGTTTTCCTGCTGATCCATTTCCCTGGCCCAAGTTGTAGTTCTTTATCTCTCCCTCCATGAATATCAATATTTGACCAAGGTTTGAGGGTGAACACACAGACCTCTGCTTGGTTGTCCCCCTCCTCCATTTCTTTTCTGCCCAATGTTTGTGTCCCCAGTTTCAGCCACACTGACTGCAGAGTCCAACCTGTCTTTTCTTGTCTCAGACATATCCTTAGCTCTGTTAGGTTGCCTGATTTCCTCTGCTGAGGTTTGCAGACGGTCTTTGCAGTGAGGAGGGGGCGCCTAGTTTGTTTGTTTCTTTCTAGCAGAGATCACTGTTATATCTGCTCTGTTGCCCGGTGTCTAAGAACAGTTTCCCCTATGTTTTGTCATATTTCCTAGGTGATTATAGCAGAGCAGCAAGGCAAAAACAAATACACTTTACGCTAACAGAACCTGATGCCGCTAGCTGCCAAGATGTGAAGGAATTTCTCTCTCCTAATGCCAAGCTCCTCTCCGGTAGACATTAGATGAGAAGCCTCTAATCCAACTCAGTCTGATGCTATCTGTCGGTAACAACAGATCCCGCAGGTTGACAATCCTCAGCTTCACTTGAAGACAGGTTGTGACCTGCGCTTCTCACAGAAGAACTTGAGATCAGAGATCTCCCAGTCCCTGCCTTTAGGTCTGACTGATTGGCTAGAGTGTCCACAGAACCTTGGAAAGTACATCACTTTGTTTGCCAGTGTTTGACAAGGGAGGCGAATGCAGAGCCATATGGAAGAGATGCAGAGGGGCGAGCACGTGGGAGGAGCTGCAAGGATCCATGCTGTCTCTGGGCTTCCCACCCTCCAGGCATCTGTGTTCAGCAGTCTGGAATCTCACTGGACCGAGTCCTTCTGGATTTTCATTCCACAGGCATGGCTGTGTCCAACATTAGCCACCGCTGGTTTGCTAAACTTTCCCCCTATCTCTCCTCCCCAGAAGGAGGACTTGAAGCTACAGTCTTTTCTGATCCATGGTTGGTTCCCCTGGCAACCCCTTCCTGAGGCTACCCAGGAGCCCAACAAAAGTCATCTCATTGGAACAAAAGGGTCTGTCTGTCACTAGGAATTTCCAAGGGATTTGGGAGCTGGATGCAGCTGGCTTTCCTACCACTCAAAAAATGTCAAGTATGTTAGAGGCCACAGCCAGCACAGATGTTAGAACACAAAAGTCCCCAGATTCCCTCATCTACAAGAGTTTTAGGGACTCTGCACCAGGGATTTGGGGCAGAGACAAATATCTCTGTCTGTCAGTCTATCCACCCATCTATCTATTTGCTTTTTTTGAGACAGGGTCTTACTACATAGCTCTAGATGGGTCTGGGACTTTCTAAGTAGACCTGGCTTTAACCGCAAAGAGATCCATCCACCCGCCTGTTCTTCTTGAGTGTTAAATGTGTATGTCATAGTGCCTGGCTATAAATGTTGTATAACACTGAATAATTCTGTCTGTCTGTCTGTCTGTCTGTCTGTCTGTCTGTCTGTCTGATTTCTCTTTCTGTCTCTGTGTGTGTTTCTCTTTCTCTCTCTTTGTATATATGTCTATCTATCTGTCTCTCTGTCTCTGTTTCTCTGCCTATGAATGTGTATGTGTGTGTGTCTGTCTATCTGTCTCTGCCTCTCTCTGTGTATGTGTCTGTCTTTGCCTGTCTCTCTGTCTCTCTATCTCCCTGTATCTGTCTCTTTGTGTGTGTATATGTATGTATGCTTCTGTCTCTGTCTCTCTGTGTATGTGTCTTTCGCTGCCTGTCTCTCTATCTTTCTGTCTCTTTGTGTATATGTATGTGTGTATGCCTCTGTCTGTCTGTCTGTCTGTCTCTCTGTGTGTGTAGGCATATGGAAGTCAGAGGAGGATGCCAGGTATCTTCTATTGCTCTCTGTCTTACTCCCTTGAGACAGAGTCTCTCACTGAATTGAAAGCTCACCATTTCTACTAGTCTATCTGGCTAGTGAGTTCCTGAAGCTCACCTGTCTCTGGAGCCATGTGTGGCTTTTGCAAGGGTTCTGTAGATTTGAACTCAGTTCCTCATCTTTACACAGCAAGTGCTCTTATCCACAAAGCCACGTCTACAGCCCCCCACCCCAGGCGATTCTTACAACAGTTAATTCTCAGAAAGAGAGTGTGTCCCACAGATTTTGATATATTTTTATCATCATTTATCTCATCTTTTCTGTTCCCCTCCGAGTGAGAAGCGTTCTGTTAATTTATAAATATTTGGGAGGTATCTAGATGCCAATGTAGATATTTCTAATTCATCAGAAAGCACACTGCAATAGTTCAATGACTGAAATCTATCAAAACCCATGCTGTAGCAGATAATATATTTTGGTGGTGAATTCACGAGGGCTTGGGAGGAATGTGTGTTCCGAAGTCGCTGGATGGAACACTACAAACATCAATTAGGTCAAATTGATTGACAGGGTTATTCAGAACTTCTTTATATGTGTTCATTTTAAAAAAGATCTTTTATCAATTATTCAGAGAGAGGCTTTGCAGCCTCTCGCTATGATTATGGGTCTATTTCTTTATGCGTGTCAGTGCATTTTCTTCTTAATATCTTTTGACAGCCTGTTATGGGGTGCATGCATTTTGAGGTTACTGCATTTCCTTGATATATAGATCAATCTATCCTCACAGAATGTTCCTTCTTATGTCAGGTAATACTTCCCATCTTTTAATTTGCTCCCCTCATGTATATATAGGCACCTGGTCTTTCTAATGGGTATACTTCATACAATATAGCTTTTATATTTTAAAAAAGATTTATTTTATTTATTATATAGAAGTACACTGTAGCTGTCTTCAGACACCAGAAGAGGGAATCAGGTCTTGTTACAGATGGTTGTGAGCCACCATGTGGTTGCTGAGATTTGAACTCAGGACCTTTGGAAGAGCAGTCAGTGCTCTTAACCGCGGAGTCACCTCTCTAGTCCTATAGCTTTTTCAATACTTTTGACGTAGCTGTGTTTTGGATTTAAGGCATCTCTTTCTTTCTTTCTTTTTTTTATAAATTAGTTTTAGGTTGTTTGTTTTTTTTGAGAATTTTATAAAATGTATTTTGATCATATCTACTTCCTGGGTCCCTCAGTTTCTCCCAGATCCACCATTCCTTCCCTACCCCCCTAACTTTGTATTCTCTTTAAAATATGATTTTTTAATTTTATAGGTCTGAGTAATTGCCTGCATGTATGTACAGCTCATGTGTGTAGTGCCTTTGGAGGACTGAAGAGGGTGTCAGATCCTCTACAACTGGAGTTACAAGTGGTTGTAATCTGCTATGTGGGTGCTGGGAACCAAACCTGGGTCCTCTGCAAGACAGTAAGAACCAGTAAAAACCATTAACAACGAAGTACTTCCTCCAGCCCCACAGTCTCTTAGTTTAAAATTTTTAGTTCATTTATACTTAATGTAATTGTTGGGATGGTTGATTTTGACCTATTGTGCTGTTGTGACTGTTGTGCAATAGAGAGGCACACATTTAGTTTTAGGGACAAGAGATACTCATTTTCTTGTGGTGTGAAGAAGCTGAGCATGGCCTAATTGCTTTAGGATCTCTCACAAGACTGCAATTAAGGTACTTTCCAGGTCTTGGCTAGGGGAGTAATTCATTTCCAAAGTCACCGTGTGGCTGGTGGAATCCAGTGCTTTTCTGGACAGTGGCTCAGGTTCCTGGTGACTGTTGGTCCCTGATCTCTTCAGTTTCTTACCAAGCAGGTGTCTCCAGGACTCATAACATAGCTCATTTCAGCCAAGTCAGAGGAAGACAGACAGACTCATAGGTCTGGAGAGATGGTTGAGCTGGTAAGGTACCTATTGTGCAGGCGGGAAAACCTTAGGTTGATCCTTAGCATCCACATTATATGCACTTGTAATCCCAAGGCTGGGGAGATGGAGACAGGCAGATGCCCAGAGCTCCCTGGCCAGACAACCTAGACAAATCGGTGAGCCATGGGTCTCAATGAGAGGTTCCCCCCCCACACACACACTTTAAAGAGGGAGAAATTGTTCTAATCAGATGGAAGTTAACTTTTTTTCTGAAATATAATTGAGGAAGGGGTGTCTCATCACCTTTTCTATATTCTATTGACTTAAAGCAAGTCATAGGTTTTGTCTATGCTCAAAGGACTTTCTAATTCATGTGTGAGTGTAGAATGTGGGGGCTGCTGGGGCTCACCTTAAATTCTCTCCGTAATACATGCTATTTCTTCTTGTCTCACTTGTTCTATGGTCTTTTCTTGCTTTTTTGTTTTAAAAAGTCAGGAGGGCTGTGAGTGTGGCTCAGAGGTAGAATACTTGTTTAGCATGTTTAAGGCCTTGGGTTCTATCTCTGTACTAACAACAACAACAACAACAACAACAAAAAGTCAAAAAAAATTTTAAGGCAGGGTCTCACTGTATAGCCCTGACTAGCCTGGAACTCTCTATGTAGATCAGGCTGGCCTCCAACTCACAGAGTTCTGCCTGCCTCTGCTTCCCAAGTGTGGGCTTAAAGGGGTATGCCACCACACTTGGCCTGAATTGTTTTAAACAATTAATTTTTAAATTAATTAAGTGCGTGTGTGTGTGTGTGTGTGTGTGTGTGTGTGTGTGCTTCTCTTGTTTCTGCTTCTATGCTACACACTCCAGGTTAGCAACCTATGAGCCTCTGGCTGAGTCTCCTGTCTCTGCCTTTCATCTCACCATAGGAGTTCTGGGATTACCAATGTTTGCCGCCTGCTGTATCCAGCTTTGTTTTTTAACAGGGTAGAACACAGGTTGTCAGGCTTGAGTGACAAGCACTTTTACCTGCTGAGCCATCTCCCCCCCGCCCCCCTAAGCTGCTTTTCATCTTTTTCCCCCTTTTATTCTGCATCTCTTTGTATTTTGTATTTCTTTGTATTTTTATAAATGCGTGCTCTCTGCGTCCTTAATTTATCACAGCATGCTTAGACAATGTTGCAAGGTTTAACCTGAAAAGTAAGAACCTTGCAACAGCAACATCTACCTGTTCCTTTGTTCTTCCGTTACTACGCTTTTTAACAACGGCAGATATAATACATATCAACAGCGAGCTAGTTACCTTTCAACAAATCGGTCTTTTGGAATGTGTTCGGAGGGAGCAGCTGGGGAAATGGCTTCCTGTTGTTGGCAGAGCTTGTCTGAGTGAACATCTGTCCGTGGAGTTTCAGCTTTTAAAATCTGATGACTCAGGGGCTCAGGAGAGGGCTCAGTTGGTAAAATGCCTGCTGCATAATCATGAGTGTGTCTCTGGATCCTCGGTACCTGCAGGGAAGGCCAAGTATGGCAGCACACATAGGTAATCCTGGTGTCTGGGAAGTGGAGCCAGGAGGATCCCTGGGACTTTCTGGCCAGCTGGTCTAGCTGAATCAGAGAGCTCCAGGTTCACCGAGAGACCCTCGCTTAAAAAACAAGAGAAGAGGGCTGGTGAGATGGCTCAGCGGGTAAGAGCACTCAACTGCTCTTCCGAAGGTGATGAGTTCAAATCCCAGCAACCACATGGTGGCTTACAACCACCCGTGGGGCCGACCAGAGTGAGCGGGGCAAGACCAGAACGAGCAGGGTTGACCAGAACAAGGAAAAAAAAAAACAGGAGAGGGGTCCGAGAAAAGACAGTGTCAACCTCTGGTCTCCACAGGGGCAAGCACATATACACAGATGTGCTCCCTGAACACATACACACCCACACTCACCTCTACACACCCACAATCTGATGATATTCTGGTTGGTTTTGTCAACTTGACATAAGCTAGAATCACCTGAGAAGAGGGAACCTCAGCTGAAGAATTGCTTCCATCAGATTGGCCTGTGGGCATGTCTGGGGCATTTTCCTGATTGATATGGGAGGGCCCAGTCTATTGTGGGCAATGCCACCTCTTGGCAGGAGGTCCTGGGATCTATAAGAAAGCAGACTGAGCAAAGCCAGGGCGAGCAAGGCAGAAAGCAGCACTCCGTGGCCTCTGTTTCAGCCCTTGTCTTGCGTTCTATCTTGATTTTCCCTAATGATGGCCTGTGCTGAGAACACATATGTGGAAATCAACCCTTTCTTTCTGAGTTGGTTTAGGTCAGTGTTTTATCACAGTATCAAAAAGCAAATTAGGACATAGGGCATCTTTCTCCAGGAGGGGGGAGAGGTCATGGAATCCCAGAAAAGTGGGAGAGGGACAATAGAGCCAGAAGAATTCCCCCAGGACAAGGCTCAACTGTTTCAGACATTCCTGCCATGCAGGTGACACGGGATGGCTTAGGAGTCAGCAGGAGGGGACAAGGGCTCCAAAGGTCGCGGTTTCATCTCAGCTTTCTGCTCTGCTGTTGGGTCCATTTCTCATCTGGCTGGAGCCTCAATTTTCCAAGCCATTGAGTAGGCATATAGAAAGTACTTCTTAAGTTCGTGGGGTTAAATGATCTGGTGCCTGAGAAGCCACTGGCCTGGTGCCTGGCAGACCCTAAGTGTGTAAGTGGGAGCAATTTAAAGCTGTTTTTCCACAGAACTCAGGAGATCCAAAGCGTCCGGCTGGAGCTCCGTGCATCTGAAACAAGAGTCAGTCTTGCTTTCACTGAGGTGGCCTCTTCCTGGTGATCAGAAGCAGAAGCCTTTGGCTGATGAGAGACACCAGGCCCAGATATACACCTAGACCAGCCAGGAGGAAGAAGGTTTTTCCTTATGGAAAGATGGATTAGGTCAAACCTTAGGCTGGAGAGAAGTGCTGGGGTCCTGTTCCCAGGAAGGAACCAGGCTAGGCCATCTGTGGTGTCAGATCACAGTCCCATTAGACTGCAGATCCAAGGTTATCTACTTTTCTTGGAATTTTTCTTAAAAGAAAAAAATCTCCACAGAGTCATTTTCCGTAAGGTCAATATTTCCCTAGATGTGTAGAGTTTAAATAGGCATAGTAGCTAGTTTCAGACATGGTGGCCAATAGTTCCCACTTCCTGGTATTATACCCTTGTGTGGGCTTTCCCAAAAAGAATATGGCTTACCCATAGAAAAGGTGAAGCGTGGCTTCTACAGGCTCACAAAGTATCTTCTCACTGAGGGAGAAGCCAGCTGCCATTCCTGACAGCCCCGTGGAAAAGCTGACACGTGCAGAACTGAGACCTCCAGGTGACAATCAGTCTCAGGTGAGGATGCTATCTTGGAAGCAGAAACCCAGGTGAGGCACATTCCTGACCCTCACAAACAATGTCTGCTGCTTTTAGCTGTAGTCTGGGGGTATTATTTTTTAGGTCAATTAATTAATTTGACAGTTTGAGTGTTTGCCTGCATGCATAAAGGTGGGCCACTTGCCTGCAGATATCTATGGAGGCCAGAAGAGGGCATCAGATCCCCTGGGGCTGGAGTTAGCGGTGGTTGTGAGCCACCTGATGNTCAGGATGATGGCCTCCAGATCCATCCATTTGCCTAGGAATTTCATATATTTATTGTTTTTAATAGCTGAGTAGTACTCCATTGTGTAAATATACCAAATTTTCTGTATCCATTCCTCTGTTGAGGGACATCTGGGTTCTTTCCAGTTTCTGGCTATTATGAATAAGGCTGCTATGAACATAGTGGAACATGTGTCCTTATTACCGGATGGAATTTCTTCTGGATATATGCCCAGTAGAGGTATTGCAGGATCTTCCGGTAGTACTATGTCCAATTTTCTGAGGAACCACCAGACTGATTTCCAGAGTGGTTGAACCAGCTTGCATTCCCACCAACAATGGAGGAGTGTTCCCCTTTCTCCACATCCACGCCAGCATCTGTTGTCACCTGAATTTTTGATCTTCAAGCTTATTTTTAATATTGTATATGTGCGCATATTTCTGTGTGTTTATGTGGACACAGGAAGGCCACAGTGCACGTGTAGAAGTCAGAGCAAAACTCTTACTCTTACCTTGTTGACTGGAGTCTGCTGTTTGCCACTGTGTGATCCTGGCTGGCTGCTGGCTTCTGGATACTGGCTTGTCATCTGTCATCTTCCTGTAGTGGTGCTGGGGTTACAGATGAACACCATGATTGTCTTTATGTAGGTTTGGGGGATAATGTTCTCACCCTTGCCTGGCAAGTGTTTGACTAACTGAGCCATCTCTTTGGTCCCTAATTCCCATTTAAAATTAAAGCTATCAGGCTTTGGGGTAGGGTAAGGCTCAGTTGGTCAAGTGCTTGACACACACAGACACAAACACACACAGATACACACAGACCCAGACAAACAAACACATACATACAGACACATAAACACACACACACACAGATACACAGACACATACACACAATAGACATACAGACACACAAACACAAACACATAAACACACAGACACAGATATATACACATACACATAAACACACATACACAGACATACACACACAGACAGAGACATATAGACACACACAGATACACACAGACACAGATACACAGACACAAACATATAAACACACAGACACACACACACAGATACACATAGAAACACTGAAACACAGAGACACACAAACATACATACACAGAGACACAGACACACACAAACACACACGTAGACATACACAGATACACACAGAGACAGACAGACAGACAGACAGACAGACACAATGTATATGATGGAGTCAAAGGACAACTCTGTTCTCACCTTCCACCTGGTGGGTCCCAGGGATCAAACCCAGGTCTTTATGCTTAGCAGCAAGCCTCTGAGACCCAGCTCGTGTGCACATGCTCTCCCGAAGCCTGGTCACTCTTCAGCCAATTAGATGCGATTGAGGGCAAAACCCACGGCAGATTAATCAAGGTATACAGAAGCTATAGATATGCTAATGTGTTGTGTTAATGACGGATGAGAGCAGGTAATTGGAGGTGGCAGGAGGGAGCACCGTTGTGAAGAAATCTTGGTTCTTAGAGAAAATATTGCATTCAAAGAGCCTGAGAATGATTAATGGGGCCTCTGGAATTACAAAGAGCAGCCAGGAGAAACCACTGAGAACAGAAATTGCTCAGGGGAAGTGACCTTGAGGAGGCCACAGGACAGGTCAGGGAGGCTTTCTGTGTGCCAACAGGTGACCCCCCCGCAAAGAGTTCTGACCTGGCTTATGATCATAGAAGCAGGACCTGGGTGTGTCCCGCTGCCGTCTTCTCTTTGTATGGGGCTTGTGTTCTTTGACAGCTCATACTCTGGGCAGTGGCTGAAAGGACCTGCTTTGCAGAACAGGACCTGGTGGAGAGAGATGCAGCAGAGAGCTGTTATCTGGAAGGGGCTCCATTTACAGATCCTGGTTGACAGGTTCCACAGGTGTTATAGGGGAGAAAAGATCAGAGAAGTCCTCTGTTTCCTGGGCTGTGGGAAGCCAGCAGGTACTAGGCCCTTTCACCCAGCATGGAAAACTTGAGCGGGCTGGGGCTAGGTACCTTCCTGGGATATGCTTGGTTTCTTGCACAAAACTCAAGCTTGGTCCCAGAGCCTTGTGCTGGGGGCACTGGCATTGCCTCCTCCCGCGTGGACCAATGTGACTGACCATGTTCCAGGCATCCCTGCACAGCATTTACAATTTTCTTGGGATGACGGATGGGGGTTATGGCTCCTTCAGAGGCTGGTCCCCAAACCATATGCTGAGGGGTGGTGGAGGCTGCCTCTTGACCCTTCCATCTCTCTTAGCTCCTTTTCTGTTCACCTGCTACCTCTCCTCCATGGATATCCTTCTCCAGACTGACTGCCCAGTGAATGGGCTCTAGAATCCTCGAACTTTGTGCGCTCCTTTGAAGGATGAGTGGGCAGGCACTTCCTGACTCTGCTTTGCCTTATCCCCGCCCTTATCCCCACCCTCCACATTCCTTACTTTTCTTATTGGCAGGATCACATGCTGGATAAGAAGCAACTTAAAGGAGGCAGAAGACCTCAGGAGCATGGGGTGGCTGGTCACATGACAACTACAGACAGGAAACAGAGAGTGAAAGGGAAGTGGGGCTGGGCTATAATGACCTCAAGGCTCACCTAGGGCAACCCAACTTCCTCCAACAAGGCTCCACCTTTCTAAACCTTCCACAACTTTCCACAAACAGCAGCACCACAAACCTGGAACAGAGTGTTAGCAGGGGATTTTTTTGTATTTAAACAAGCAGAACAGTGGTTCTCAACCTGTGGGTCGGGATCGCTCTGGGGGCAGGAGTCCCATATCAGATATTTACATTACGATTCACAACAGTAGCAAGATTACAGTTATGAAGCAGGAAAAAAAATAATTTTATGTTTGGGGTCACCATAAAACAAGGAACAGTATTAGAGGGTCTTGGCCTTCAGAAGTTTGAGAACTGCTTCTCTAGAGTCATGAAAACTCTCAGATGCAGGGAAGGGGGTCGTTGGGGCCAGGAGTAAGATGGGTTGCTATGCATGGCATCCTGTTGTGGAGTTTCTTCTGCCCTGCTCTGGCCTCAGAAGAGCAGGACCTCACCCTCTGTGCTGGTGGGCTGGGCTTTCCTCTTGTGAAAAGCAGTCAGCAAGCTCCTTCCAGCCCAGAGGCTTTAAGATTATCCTTGCAGGCCCGGTGCAGCTGTACCAGCAGCATAGGCTGCACGCCCGTGCCTGGGCAGTGTGGGCAACGTAACACGAAGCCGCACATTTAAAGGTGCGTGGCATAGAGATAGATTCAGGGGGGCTTCCCTCAGAATGGCACCTTGGTATTTGAGGAAACAGCAGGAGGCTGGACTGTTGGCACTTTCTTCCCCGAAGCAGATTATAAAACTTTGGGAGAGCTTTCTGACGTCCCTGGAGGTAAGCCTGAAGACCCTGGAGTGAGAGGCGACCTCCCGGTGCCGGGAACATCTCTGAAGACGCGGCTGCCAAATGAGATGCCAACACATGGGCCTTGCCAAGTCCTCCAGTTTGTGGCGAGTAGATAATGATTTGTAATTTAAATCAATCTGTATGTGTATGTATGAGGCATAGATATATGTATGCATATTCTTGGGTGTGTGTAAGCCTGAAGTTGACAATAGGTATCATCTTAACTTGATTTCTATTGTGATAAATACTATGTCCAAAAGCAACTTGGGGTGGAGTGGGGTGTGGAATAGATGTGTGGGGGATTATTTCATTTTACATTGCTCAGTTCATCATGGAAGGACTTCAGGGTCGGAACTCTACAGAAACCTGGAGGCAGGAACTGAAGCAGAGAGTGCGGAGGGACATGGCTTACTGTCTGGTTCTCCTTGGCTTGCTCAGCCTGCTTTCTTATACTACTTTCCTGGGTCCTCCCATATTAATCCTTAGTAGAGAAAATGCCCCCACAGATTTGCCTACAGGCCAATTTGGATGGAGGTATTTTTTAAATGGAGGTTTCCTCTTCTCAACCGGTTCTGACTTGGATCAAGTTGCCAAACACCGGACCACCAGTTTAGACATCTCCCTCTATTGCTCTGCACTTGATTCATTGAGCAAGGTCTCTCAATTGAACCCAGAGCTCACGGATTCCCACTACTCTATCTGGTTAGTTTGCCGAGGCATCTCCTAGCCTCTGCATCATGAGTGAATGTTGTTCTGCTGTTTTTCACATGGGATCTGAGGATTTGAACTCTGGTCTGTAGAAGAATTTTAATCCAGCAACATGGCTTCTCTGGGCAAGGGATCACATCCAAAGATAGGATCTGGCAGAATGCAGACATGCCTTGGAATATAGTATGATCTGGCTGGAATACAGACATACCCTTAACACACACTTTTAATCTCTAACCATGGAGATAAAGTTAGTTTGTAGAAGGAAGCAGCCATGTTTGAAAATGATGTTTAATTGAGGGGCAGACAAAGTGACAAATTAGACAGATATGACAGAATGAATCAGAGGTAGAAAACACACAACACATGAGAACAGTAGAGGAAGAGAGACTACTTAAAAGCAGTGAGAGAGAAAAGGTGGTGGTGGTGGTGGTGGTGTAGGTGTGTGGTGTGTGGAGTGTGTGTGTGTGTGTGTGTGTGTGTATGTGTGGTGGGTGAGGTATATATGTGTGTGTGTGTGTGTGTGTGTGTGGCAGTTTTACCAGGGTAGTTTTATAAAGACAGGCTACAGAGAGAACAAGCTAGACACAGGTGAAGACAGAATGAGGCAGAAAATGAGAAGAAGCCAGAAGATTAGAACAGATTGCTGAAGTTAGTATGAGGCCAGGCAGAGCAATTCAGTCTGAAGCGGAGAGAAGCTGGATTGAATCAGTCAGCTTGGAAGATTAGATTGTAGGGAGGCTGGAAGCTTCTAGGTCTAGGCTTGGGGATAGTTAGGGCAGAGAAGGAAACGCTCTGGGCTCAGCCCAAGCCGTGTATTCATACAGCTTGTGTATGACTCTCATCTGATCCTTTCCTCCAAGGAAATAAAAACGACATTTACACAGGTCCTCAGCAAATGCTTTTATTCTCTCTCTCTCTCTCTCTCTCTCTCTCACACACACACACACACACACACACACACACACACACACACACACACGTGCATACTCACACACATACATATATTGTGTATATGTATATATAAAATCTGGCATTCCTGCCCACTTCTCCATCAGAGCTAGCATAGGGAATACTCAGCCTTAACCATGTCTCTTGTTTTCACTTCCTTGTGAACTCTCCAGTGTCGTATAAGACTCAGATTTAAACAAATGTGCCTGGTTTCACCTTGTTAATCTGTCTTGTTATAAAGGCTTCAAGTGTGAGCCTAGGATGGGTGAGCAAAAAATAATTTTCCTTTCCTCAAAAGAAATTGGGTTACATGTATTTTAACACACACATGCACTCATGTGTGCACCTCCTGCCCAAGCCAGTGTTGTAATCCCATTTAGAGATGGGAAACACAAGAGGGTGATTAAAAGCTTGTCTCATTTTGAGACAGAGCCTCCCTAGGTAGCCCAGGCTGACCTTGACTGAACTCATGTTTTTTTTTTTTTGTTGTTGTTGTTGTTGTTTCTGCCTTGACCAGCAGTGCTGGGATTAGAGGCATGCACCACCACACCCGGCTGGCTAAAGTCAACTTTATGAGCTGTTCATTGGCTAGGCAAAAACCCCAATCTTAGCAGCCCCAGCTCCGGGCTCTCTCTACTCCCCCAAAGCTCTTCTGAACCCAAGAGCTTAGGCCCAGATCAACCAAGCAGCAAGTTCAAGGTAGGAGAGGGAGGGAGGAGCAGGCTGGGAAGCGGGGAAGCAAGGAGGCAGGTGGGGTGGGGGAGGAGGCTCTCTCCTAACTTCTCTTCCGCAGGGCCCACCGGCCTGGCTCATTTTGGGTGGGTAGCTACGTTTTTTACTAAATGAGCTTTTTAATTGCTTGATTTACTTATCTCGTCTTCGGATCTGCTGATATACTCCGCTGCCTTTTAATTGCTTGAAAAAGTTGAGCAGTTTTTCATGTTTTAAGGAGTGCTGAATTGTATAATTAAAACACTAACAGTGTAAATCAACAGTGCAGAAGAAAGACAGCAGAGAATTAAGCAAGTGTGTTGGCATAATAATAAAATCAAGTCAGGACGAAGAAGGCCTGTAATGGAGGCTGAGTATGGACAGGCCCTGTGGGACAAAAGGGATGCTTCACAGGATGCTAGACTGTCCTTCAGCCCTCATGGAAAGTGAGGAATGAGACAGACTGCAGGTTGCTGGAAGTCTACATAGCTCTGGGAACATAGAAGGGCAAAGCTCTAACATAGAAATGACCCCGATAGGGCGAGGCTCCAGGTGGCTGTCTCTGTGCACCTGGGAGGATTACCAAGAGGTTAGAGTCCAATTTCAAGACCTCTGAGGGCTGCTTCTCCTACTTGTAGAGGAGGAGATAGGGAGGGCTGCTGTCTGGGGTTCCTGTCCAGGACTATCTCTTTTCTTAAACAGACTCTGAGCCTTCCCTCTCCTGCATAAGTCCCCATACTGAGTCGGGTGGCCAGGGACTGTTGGTCTCAAGTGTAACTGCCCTGAAGCTGGTGGCAGCCTCAGTCCACCCACACTGACAAGTCTCAGGCTGCAGACTTATTATTTAATATTTACAACACCCTGTTCCTGCCCCTGGTGATGGATGGTTCCCATGTCGGGATCAATATGGCCCTCACAGCATTTACATATTTATATTATTAATAAGCAATAAGTCACCCAGGCAATTCTGCCCTGCTGGGCTTCCAGTGAATTCCTCGAAGAAGGCTAACCTTGTCCTTTGTCCCTGGCACCAGCCCTGTGTTTGGGCTGGGAGGGGACAGAACAGAGGGCAGTCACATGAGGACAGAGTCTAGACATTGCACTGGTAATTTCTGCCCTTAATCTGACAGTCTGGCTCTGTCGAATGCTCCGCCGTTGAGGAGGCCCCTTTCTGCAACCTCTGTGGACAGCCGTCACTAATGTAGTGAGTGTCCTTGATGCGACCTTGGCCTCTGCATCCCCACACCCTCCATGGCAGGTCCCCTTCAGCACGAGACTAGGCATGGAGACATCTCTGGCTGTCCTCACTCTCTGCCAGGAGACTCAGTGTCTTACCTTCCTGGAGAACCTTCTGGAACCATAGCCTCCTGCCACCTACCACTCATTACAACCTTTCTCCTCCACTGGGTTGTTGTGTCCCACCTGGTGTGTGGACATCTTCTCAGTCCATCCACCCCCCTCCTGCCATCTCAACAGCCACACATGGAGACATACATAATGCATGCATATACATATAGAGACATACATGATGCATGCATATACCTACATGGAGACATACATGCTACATGCATATACATACATGGAGACATATATGATGTATGCATATACATACACATTGTCATTACTTACCTTTCAGCTTCTTCTGTTCCATGTACCTAGAGTAAGTACTCTTCCATGTGTCTCCCTCAGTATAAGACCCACCTCTCCTTCCATGTCAGTCCATCTCACCTGTCTCATGAAGCAATATTTGAGGGTCTTGCCTCTCAACAGTCCCCACATGTTTTAAAATGTAAAATTACGTTTATTCATTTATGCGTGTGTATGTAGGTGTGCATGCTATGTCACACACGTGGAAATTACTAGATAATTTCCAGGAGACAATTCTCTCCTTCCAGTACATAGGTCCAAGGTTGTCAAACTCAGCTCATCAACCTTTACCTGCTCAACAGTCTCACTGCCCACTGGCCCATTCATTTTGTTGTTTAATTAATAAGTATTTCTTGAGTGCTTCTTGTGAGTCAGGGCACTAGACTCTTTCCTTGGGTTATAACATAACAAAACCCACTTGAAATCTCCAAGAGTCTCTAAATCTAGATGAAGAAGTTACCAAAGAAGCCTACAAAGGAAATTAACAGGGAATGAAGATTGGTGTCTGGCAGGGAGGAGGATGAAGTGGGAACTTCCGGTTTCTTTGGAAAGTCAATTATGTCAAATGGTGTTTTGCTGGGCACACGAGTGAAAGCATGTTTTGCTATAGCGGACACATGAAAGGAAGATAAACATGACCCCACAGACAGTGGGACCTCGAGCTTTGGTTTGCCTTGCTCTGCCTTGATAGTCTCTTGTCTTCACTGACAACACGCATGTATTGGTTTGCCTTACATTGCCTTGTTGAGCTTCGCTTTGGGTGACTTCATAGAGAGAAACTCACCAAAGAACTTCTTGTGAGGTTCCTGTAGTTTCTTAGCGGACTCAGGTAGGTTGGTGAGCCACATGGTTTCTTCTGGATTGAACAGCCTTGCTGATTCATGTGTGGTGTCTGCTGAGTGGACTTTACTGTAGCTGCTGGCTCATGTGTGGTGTTTGCTGGTGGACGGGACTGAGAATAACAAAGATTGAAATCACCCCAAAGAACTATTTCTAAATAGGTCCACTTCCCTTGTATCCTAATAACCTTTCTTTTCCACTACCTCTGGTGGGTGGTGGGCTAGAGGGGAGGTGGAGCACTTATTAAGATAGACTGTGGAAAATAAATGTCTCCAGGAGGATCCTACGTGGCCCTTGGCTGGGGTGAGGGGGTTGCTTTGATCAGGAATGGCAAGGAAGGTGTCTTGAAAGGTATGCAGGAGAATATCTCACGCTGTGGGAGCCGTGTGTGCAAAAGCCTTGTGGCAGGAGGGAGCATGGGAAGGGGGGGGAGGGAAACTGAAAGTTGCTGGTGAGGCTGGGATGAAGAAACGATGTGAGGCAGAGTCAGGGTCTGGGTGGGGCCACACCTGTCATTGGCATTGTTATATATGTGTGTAGGTGTGTTCAGGTACCATGTGTTCATGTGTGTGCAGGCCTGGATACAACCTTGAGTGATGTTCTTCCGTTTGGACAGGGTCTCCCACTAGCCTGGAACTTACTATGTAGGCTAGGCTAGCTAGCCAGAGTCCCAGGTGTCTCCCTGTCTCTGCCTCCCCAGTGCTGGCACCACAATGCCAGTCACCAAGTTCTGGGGAGCGGACCCAGTTCTTCATGTTTTCCTGGCAACCACTTTCCCAACAGAGATGCTTCCCCAGCTCAGGACAAAGCCGTAAGCTGAGAGACGATTTGATTTGTCTTACATTTTGAAAAGCACACTCTTGCTATGTGGAGAATGGACAGGCAGGTGGTGGGAGAGCCATTTAAGAGGCCACAGCAGTGGTCCATGGAAGAGGCAGTGGAGGGAGGACGTTTGTAGGAGGGGAAGCAATGGACCGGTCTGGATGGTATTTAGGAGCAAAACCATCAGGATTCAGCGACATTTAGGACGTGGGGGACAGAGGGAGAAGCGGGGTGGCCGCCAATGATTCATGGCCCTAGATAAAGCCACTTAGTGGAACTGAGGGAGCAGAAGGCCACACTGAGGATGGTGTGTGTGTGTGTGTGTGTGTGTGTGTGTGTGTGTGTGTGCATGTGTGTGCGTAAGGTGAGGGTCTTTGAAGCATTCAGGAGGAGAGACCGGGCATGCAGACTGCAGACTCATGGCATGTGCTCGTGTATGTATATGTACTCCATGGGGTAGAAATGAATGAGAGAGGAGAGCAAAGTGACCAGGGTGGAGCACCTATGCTCTTCTTCCTCTTAACTCTTCCTTAGGCTGCAATAAGTGCTCCTTCAGTGATGTCTGAATAAACCAGTGTCCATTCCACCTCCTACAGATTCACATCAGTTTTACCCTCCAACTAGAGAATGGCTGTTTTCAGCTTATTACCCACACTCCTTTGCAGCAATACTAGTATGACTTGCCAGGAGCAGAGGCCCTTTTCTATCAGTGACACTGTTGGATCAGGTTCTGGTTATCTATGGGTCATGACAAGTCAATCTGGAAGCGAGAAGCTGGTGTCTCAAACCAGCAATCTCTTCCGTTTGTGGATCTGCAGTTTGGGCGCCCCATGTCCTCTTCGTTTTCTGAGCCTGGGGCTGGATTCCTCTTTTAAGATGACTCATTCATATGGCTCTAAGTTGGGACTGGCCATGGGCACACACCAGCTAGAACACCACTGTGGAGACGGGTTAGTGGCTGTGACCTTTCCTAGGGAGAGGTTTGTTGAGGTTTTATCTTTTACTGTCTATTGTAATGCTGAGTTGGGGCCTCACAACCCGGAGTCTGCTCACAGCTCCTGTAACCATGCCCTCAAGTTAATTCTGATGGATGAATAAAGATGCCGACAGCTAATAGTTGGGCAGAAGAGGCATAGGTGGGTTTTAGGTTTTGAGGGCTTGGGATGAGAGGAGGACCACGAGGAGGAAGAAGGTGCAGGAGAGGAGGAAGAAGAAGTAGCCGTGGGTTAAGGGTCAAGAGAGAATAGCCCTGGGGCTGCCCAATTGGAGCCCAAATGAAACATGGTAAGTAGTAACTAATAACTCGGGGTTATGGATAGGAAAGACGCTAATAGCATGGAGGTTAGGTAGCTGCCCAGCTCTTGTGCTGCTTAAGGCTTATTAAATATAAAGGCAGTGTGTGTTTTTTAATCTGGGAACTCAGTAACCAAATGCAGGGTAGAAACCCTAGGCCAGGATTTAAATATTTAATACAACAGAGGTTTGTGACTCCTACTATCTGGCTATCTTCTTCTCTAGTCTCTCTCCACCACTCCCATGTTCTGCCCTGTGTGTGTGTGCATATGTGGAGACCAAAGGTCAATATTTTCCTCAATATCCCTCTCTACCTTCCTTTTTTGATACAGAGTCATTGACCATGGAGCTCACCAATAGTCTCGCCAGCTAATCAATGAGTCCAGGGATTCATCCGACCCCAGCACTGAGGTTATGGACACCTCTTGGCTTTTATGTGGGTGCTGGGGATCCAACTTCAGGTCCTTGTGCTTGGATAACAGGCTCTTGTACTGACTGAGCCGTCTCTGTAGCTCCTTCTCTGTTTTGTTGTGGGTGGTGCTGGGGCTGGAACCCAGGGCCTTGTGCATATTAAGCAAATGTTCTTCCACTGAGCCCTAGCCATCCCCCTCTTCAGTCATTTGCCTCTACAGGAATCATCCCGGTAGTCCTTACCCCCCCCCCCCATCCTGCAAGCTTGCCTGTGCCTGGCTCCACATCCCCACCAGCCAATTATCACTGGTTTATCCTCTCCCCCAACCCCCTCCCCCTCCACCCCCCGCAGGCACGTGTCTGCTTTCTCTATGATGTCTTCCCTGTGGATGTTTACCCAGACAGCAGTTATTTATTTAGCTTCCCATACCCTCCCTTCCTCTAGAAGAGATATACAGCAGACATAAAGAATGCATAAGATATAAGAAGGCCGACATAAATGAAATGTTTGGTCAAAGAAGAGAGGAGAGGAGCCAGAGCCAGAGTTAATGCTACAAATGCGCATGGCGTGGTGGGGTGGACACAGAGTCGGGCTTGGTTCCGTTTTCCAATAATGAAGGTGACTGGGTCATACAGCGTGGTTCACAGACTCCAGAAGATGAAAAGGACCAGAGTTAGAACCCAGCTGGAGAAGTGAACATGGAACAGCTCCAGACCACAGGAAATAGAGCACACACTACTTCCTTCATCTCTCCAACCACTGGCTCTCTATCTGGGCTCATTGCGCCTCCAGTGGCGAAGGCTAGAAACATCTGTGACATTTTAAATGTCACATCTGGGCCAGTGGTAGTGGCTCCCAGAGGGTAGAGGCTCCCTACAGTGCCACAGATGGCCCTGATAACATAGCTGACTCCAAATGTCATGAGAGCCCTGATGGACAAGGCTCACTCTATCCTCTCTTTGGACTGGAGACATGGTAATGCCTTTGATGCAAGTCAGTTAGGTCAAGTGTAAGTAAGCAAGCCCCCTTGGAAAGGTTGTGCATGCTAAGCCAGGCGCAGAGTCTCTGTCTCTGGGATTCTTGGCTGGGAGGGGTAGAAAGGCCAGGCCTGGGGCTGGTGAGATGGCTCAGCGGTTAAGAGCACCCGACTGCTCTTCCGAAGGTGATAAGTTCAAATCCCAGCATCCACATGGTGGCTCACAACCATCCGTAACAAGATCTGGCGCCCTCTTCTGGATTTTCTGAAGGCAGCTACAGTGTACTTACATATAATAAATAAAATAAATCTAAAAAAAAAAAAAAAATTAAAAAAAAAAAAAAAAGAAAGGCCAGGCCTGAGTCTCCACTCATTGTCTTGAGTGCCAGCCCAGCTTGAATCTACACAGCACGCAGGCATGGCCACTGCCTTAGCAGGCTGCTAGGATGGCTCATTTGCAGACCCTGGGAAATTTGGGGAGGTAAGAAGAGCTGAGGTTCACAGAGAAGGCTGAAGAGGAGACCCTGTCCAATCTCCACACACTTTACTGGCCTCTCAATTCAGCACATGCTTTCTCCCTAGTAAAAAATGTCTTCCTCTTTCCCTAAAAAAAAAAATCAAGTGATCCAAAGGGGAGAGCCGGGAGTCCACAGGGGAACCCCTAGATACCAGTCATGTCCCCTGGCCTGTGGTGCACCGTGATGCATGCATGACCTTTCTCATGAACTGATGGATGTGACACCCATACTGGTGCTGGGCCAGCCACAGGGTCAGACCCTGAAAACATCTTCATCTTTTCCTTTGTGGTGCCCTTCAATTTTGGTGGCTCCTCATAGCAAAAGTCATGTATGGGCTGGTGAGATGGCTCAGTGGTTAAGAGCACCGACTGCTCTTCCAGAGGTCCTGAGTTCAATTCCCAGCAACCACATGGTGGCTCACAATCATCTGTAATGGAATCTAGTGCCCTCTTCTGGTGTGTCTGAAGACACCTATAGTGTACTCATATTCATAAATAAGAAAAAAGAGTCATGTATATGTGGGTCTATATTTGTCCCCTCCCCACATTCTTGAGACAATGGCTCACTGGGTGGCCCTGGCTGGCCTGGAACTCACTATGTAGACCAGGCTTGGACTCACAAAGATCCACCTGCCTCTTGCCTTTCTGGGTGTTGTGATTAATGGAGTGCACCAACAAACTTGTCCATGGGTTCTGTGACCACTAAGGCAGCAGCGTCTTGTTCATCTTCTTCTAAGTGGCTCTAAGAACTCGGACGCCATACTGTAAGGAAGTAAAGCGCCACATGAAGAGGCCAGTGTGGGTGCTCTGGCTGCTGGCCCCAGCTGAGCTCACAGACAACTGCCAGAAAGAAACGAGAAAGCTTTCAGATGCCCCCAGACACCCCCCCCCAGCCCCCACCCCCCACCCTCGCCTTGAGTCTTCCCAGCCATACCATGTGGATTGGAGATGCACTTTCTTCCCAGGCCTGGCCCATACTGAAGACTCAGGAGGCCTACAAATGAGTGTTGCTGTTTAAGTTCCCGGTTTAAGATACTTTGTAATGAAGCCATAGGCAACTGAAACACGTTCCTCCACCGTCCCTCCTCCTAGTCAGTCAATAAATACTTTTTAGCACCCGTCATGAGCCCTCCACAACTGTACATGCTAGGAATAGATTGTTGAAAAGGCAGACAGGAATCCTCATGGAGCCTGTGAGCTAGTGATGGAGACAGACTAGAGGGAGGTATAAATAATGCACTGGTGGTAAGAGTGCTCAGAAGGAAAGCAATGGCAGAGAGAACAGGAGTACATAAATAGGGTGGCAGAGGTGGGCCTCTACCAGCAGGTGGCGCTCCATAAAGCGTTGAAGGAATGGCTTTCCAGCTGGCTCAGTGGGGGCTTGCTGCTAAGCTTGAGGACCTGAATTCGATACCCAGGTTCTACTGGGTAAAAGGAGAGAACTGTCTGACCTATCCACATATGCCTTGGCACATGCATCCATACATATATACATACAATAAAAAATATAGTAAAGCTTTTTTAAAAAAATAAAGCTAGATGGAGGGGTTGGGATTGTACCTCAGTTGGAAGGATGCTTGCCTAGTATGTACAATATCCTAGGTCGGGTCCCGAGCACCTCATAAACTGGGGCTTGTGGTACATGCCTGCAAGCCCAGAATTCAGGAGGCAGAGGCAGGAAGATCTGAAATTCAAGGTCACCTCAAGTAGATAAGGAGTTTGAGGGTGACCTAGGTTATAGATACTACCTCATAAATATAGTATAGTGTAGTATAGTATAGTTAGTATAGTATAATATTAGGTCCTGTAGTCACCAGATCAAGACTAGCCTAGTGACCCTGATACTCACACAGAATTCTCATACCTGTGTAGCCCCTCCCACACTGGGCCAGTTGACCAGTGTGACCAATGACTGATAGAAGTGATGTCATGCCATTATGGAGATTAGGTTGTAAAAGACAAGACCTCCTGTGGGGTCACATGTCTGTGATCCCAGCTTTCAGGGGGCTGAGCCAGGAGGGTTATGAGTTCAAGACCAGTCTGGGCTACAAGGTCAGCCAAGTTAGTGTGACACCCCCTCAAAACAATGGCTGCCACAGACAGGAACTCTCATCTCATTTGACATTTGTGCTTAGATTTCTTGCTTCCGGGATGTCCAACGCTGTCTCTGGAGAGGCCTGTGTGGGTAGAAACAGAAGAAGCTTCTAGCCAATAGCTTCATGAGTGGATTTCTTTCTTTTTTTTTCGGGGGGGGAGGGATGGATCTGATGCTTTGGCCCCAGTCCAACTTTCAGATTTCTAAAACTTCACGGAAGAAAGATATGGGCCAGGGTTACCCAGCTGGGCCCCTCCTGGATCCCTGACCCTCAGAAACAGTGTGAAATCCTCAATGTCCCTTGGGCCACTTGTTACACAGCATCAGATAGCTGACACATATCCAAATTAAAGATCCACATGGCAATGTCAGGTGGGTACAGGGAAGTGGTTAAGGCTGCCGTATAAAAATTCGAGTCAGTACTGTGAAGATGGTGTCGGAATGCCACCTGCAGCAGCGATTACACTTTAAAAAATGGTTTTTGTCGATTCTTTGAGAATCTCACACATGCATACACTATAACTTGATTGTATTTGCTCCCGATTCCTCCCTCTAACTCTTCTTGGATAACCCCCTCCATGTCCTCCTCCCAATATCCTGTCCTCTTTTTTATTATTATCTATTTATGGCCCACTGAGTCCAGTTAGTGGTGCCCATATGTGTTCGGGTGTCAGCCATGGGTTGGAATATGGTCACCTTACCAGGGACCATGTCCCTAAAGGGAACTGACTCACCCTCCCCTGGGAACCTTCAACTATTACTAGCTCCTCACCTTGGGGTGAATTAATCAATGCTCCAATGTTGACTGGCTTGCTCTTATACAGGTCTTGTGCAGGCAACCACAGATGCTGTGATTTCATGAGTTTGATGGTCTTGTCACCTGAGAGGACTTTGTCTCATCTGAGTCCTCCCCGGCCTCTAGCTCTTACAATCTTTTCCTTCTCTCTCCCTCCACGTTCCCTGAATCTTGGGGGTGGGTTGTGATGTATATGCCTCGCCTATGTCTGAGCACTCCATAGGTACACATTCCCTGTGTATGGACCACTTGTGAATATCACTATTAACCAGAGTCCACTCCACAAGGACACTGAGAGCTGCACTAATCTACGGACGGACGCAGAGATACAAATTTAGAAGGCAGTTTGATACAATGTCCGTTTAGCAAAATACTGGCAATAGGTTTACCCCTATAGCCCATGAATGATATATATATTTTTAAAGATGTCTATATTTATTTTACGTATGAGTACTCTATTTGCATATATACCTCCCTGCATGCCAGAAGAGGGCATCAATCCCAGTATAGATAGTTGTGAGCCACCCTGTGGTTGCTGGGAATTGAACTCAGGATCTCTGGAAGAGTTTGGGGGTGGGGCTGAGTCAAAAGCACAGAGTGTGGGAGTGGATTGAGCTTGGCTCGTGAGCTGAGCCAATTAGCCGGCCTTCCAAAACTGGACTCAAGTTTGGAGCATCGCTGAGCCTCTCCAGGCAGCATGGTTTTTGGTCAAGCAGCTCTGCTCTTAGCCTTTAGCTTTGACTTAGGCCAGCTCTCTCTCTCTCCCTGGCTTGGAAGGGTTGAAAGAAGGTCAGGAGAGACGTGGGTTGCCCACTGTGCAGCTCGCGGTCAGTACCGCAGGGAGAAGCTGAAAGCTTTCTGTACACAAGGAAGCTTTTCACTCCTGCGCTGAAGGTGTGACTTCAGGGCAGACTCCATGGTCACCCAGCGCTGAGGCTCTCTGCTGCCCCCTGCAGTGCTTTCCCCGAGGGATTACAGAAGGAAGGAAGACAGTGTCAGGCTCTGGAAGCACCCCAACTTCTACCAGCTCCTCATCCTGAATGTCGTCAGCTCCGGTTTTCAATCCTTTTGCTTTGTGGCATGTCGTTTCCTATGTCACTTGGTATAGGGTCCCGAAGAACTGTCACTTTTGCCTGATTGGTGAGTTCCAGGCTAGTGGGAGGTGGTTAGGAGAGGAAGGAGCACTTGAGCAGACACTGAAGGTTGTTCTCTGGTCTCCATATGTGTGAGAGCTCCCTGCCCCCCAACACACACACACACACACACACACACACACACACACACACACACATACATTCCCTCCCAGGACTCCACCCCTCAAACATCCTCAGAGTTCTAACTACTTTTGAATCCAAATATCTAGTTCCTGGCTGCCTACCCTGTGCCTGCAAAGCAGACCCTTGCAGAAACCAAGCTCTCTTGGTTCAGCTGCTGCAAAGGCAGGGCAGAGATACATAAGAGGGTGTGCTTCTCACAAGTGCCTCTGGCCTTCTCCACAGGGAGGGAACAGCCATGCCTTTTGGTTCTCTCCACACTACCACAAAAGGAGTGGTCTCATCTGTCTCAAGTCTTGGCAAATACCCCCCCCACCCCCGCCCAAGGCCAGTGTTACAGGCACTTAGCTCTTGTGGTGGTCTGCTTGGCTTAGTGTCCTCCCATCGCCATCCTGAAATTATTTTATTTTTTCTGTGTGGTGATCTGAATAAGAATGGCCTTCATAGGCTCCTGTATCTGAATGCTTAGTCATCAGGGAGTGGCTTAGTCATCAGGGAGTGGCACTGCTTTAAAGGATTAGGAGGTGTGGCTTTGCTGGAGGAAGTATGAGGTCACTAGGGGTGGGCTTTGAGGTTTCAAAATACCATGCCAAGCCCAGAATCTCTCTGGGCCCCTGGGTCAGGATGTAGCTTTTGGGTACCTCTCCCGGACCTTGTCTGCCTACCTGTGTGCCACCATGCTCCCCATTATAAGAGTTGCCTTGGCCACAGTGTCTCTTCTGAGATGTAAATCAGTGATTAAGACATTATTCCCCACCCCCACCCCCAGCCTCCAGACAGTCTTACTATGTCCCTGGCTAGCTTGGAACTCTTTATGTAGACTAGGCTGGCCTCAGACTTGTCATCCTCGGTCCACTGCCTACTGAGAGCTGGGGATATAAGGAAGAGCCATCATTCCTTTGGCTCACCCTGAAATTCTTTACACTCTGAGGTAAGGTCTCACTAGCCCAGGCTAGCCTTAAACATGATATACATATGAGAATGACCTTGAATTTCTGATCTTCTTGTTTCTAGTTCCCTGGTGCCAGGATTAGTTTTGTAAATCCCAGAGGACATATGGAGTTCTTAATAACACTTCTGGGCAATGGCCTACATTTACATTTTGTACTGGGCACACAGATGAGCTGGTCACTCTGTTGGACAGTGCAGCTTGCTCTCTGCTGAGTCGGTTTTACATCAAATAAATGTAGTTAGAAGAAGCCCAGGGACTGCCTGAGGCTACACACGAAGCAGAACTGGGATCCCTCCCCCCCCGCCCCCTTTGAGATAGAGTTTCTCTGTATAGTCCTGGCTGTCCTAGAACTTGCTCTGTAGATAAGGCTGGCCTTGAACTCAGAGATCTGCCAGTCTTGCCTCCGCAGTGCTGGGATTAAAGGCGTGCCACTACCTCCTAGCATACGAGCTGGGATTTGAACCTTCCACCTTCACAACTTCCTTCTTGTCCCAAGAATCACGTGATCATGTGCTGGCGACGGAAATCTTTGCATTATTGCATAGACTCTGGTTTGTTTTTTTTTTCCTCCTTTACCAGGACAGTCACAGCTTCCTTCCTGGGGGCTGGAGTTTTCTCCTCAAGATTCAGGCTGCTGTTCTGATTGTCTTGGTCCTCTTCCTGCTGTGCCGAGCTGGAATGCAGCTGTGTCTCCTCCCTGGGGATGGAGAGGACTGGCCTCTCTGTCTCCTTACTTGCCCGCACCCCTCACCTGCTGCCATTGCTAGAAAGACCCTCGATCCCAGGCTGCGGCTCTGAGGCTCTGGCCCCAGTATGATGGATGGGGAAGGAAAATCCGGACGGGGCTTAATGCTTTTACCGGCTGCCTCTAATTTCATTTTGAAAGGAAGGAGAAGGAAAGGGGCATGGAAGGACAGGAGACATTTTCCCTGGTGGAGACAAGCAGAGAATCAAGATAAATGGATGCTCTTCTCTGGTCCTTGCTCTGACCACCAGGCTTGGGTTTTCTAGAGCACAGTCTCCTGGTCACATTCCTGCCCGGTGCCCTGGGGCTAGCCATGGTGGCTGATCGGATGCCCTAGGATTCAGGGGTCAGAAGAGGGTTGCTGTCTTGTCTGCCTTTGGTCCTAGCCTTGCTGGTCAACTCAGACACTCTGGAGACAGCTGCAGTTTCAGCTGCGGTCTGGGAAGAGGAGTAGAGGTAGATTTCATGGAGGTAGCTTGACTCTACGTTTAAGCTCATTTGCTTACTTATTGTAGCCCCCCACCCCCACCCCAGCTTCTGCAGGTACCAGACTGAGCCAAACAAGTGAGGCTTGCTGCCCTGCAGTGTCTATGTCATTTCCTGGCTGGGTGACCCGCAGCAAGCTCCGTAACCTCTCATTTTCCTTTTGGGGACTCAAGGGAAAAAATCGCATCAGTTCTCAGCATACAGGAGAGCGACTGGCGGTGGTGCAGGTCAAGAGCCTTGCCCCAGATGTGACACACAGAAAGGACTCCTAATATACTTGTCATTGTCGATATTCGGCAAGGGCCAGTAGGTACCACATGAAATGGAGATGAGAAGATTGAAGGAGAATGGCGTTCCAAGCTTGGATCCAGAAGAGAAATACCAAGGAGAGGTGTGATGGGTAGGGATGGGGGAGGGGGCAGGGGTGGGCCTGGGCAAAAGGAGGCCCCAGCCCCAGCCCCAGCCTTGGCAGCATCCACTCTCAGCTGCAGGTTCACAGCTCCAGGGGGGTCCCCACGCTCCTTCCTCCCTCGTTATTTAAAGTCGGAGGGGTGTGTAAATCAACCAAAATAATTCACGAGCATCATTAGCGACTCCAAGGCGGCATCTTTTACCGGCAGCATTAAATTAAAAACAGTGCAAAACTGCAGCTTTTTAAAACACATCAGCTCTGCTTCCTCCCTTCTGCCTGCTGTAATCCAAAGCTGCTGGGATCTAATGAAATGAAATTAGCATCTCCAATCCCCCTCTGGCTATCAGTGCCTTGGAAAAAAAAAACAAAAACAAAAAAAAAAAAAACATCTCTTTCTGATGTGGAACCCTGAGGGGTTGTAAGGACGACAATAGGCCCCTCCCTCCTGTCCCTGCCCCCGTGTTCTGGGACCACCCACCCGTCCTGCCTATCATTTTTTATTCCCGTAGGAAGACCCAGGAGAAGCCTTGGACTCTGTTCCTTCCCCTTTTCTGACTAGACCAGCTAATTGCTGTTTTTCTGTGATGACCACCCACGGAGACCAAGTGGGCCCCAACCCATTACCCGCAGTCCACCCATGGAGATGGCCACTGTTACCTGACTCTGTGTCCTTAGCCCCAGGAGTGGCTCCTACAGGCTGGTCTTCCTTTTAAGGCCACTGAGAGGCTGCTGTCATCCTCTGCACAGCAGAGAACTCTTTGTTACTGGGGGGGGGGGGCAGTTTGTATACTGTAAGATGTTTCTCTCCCACCCCTTCCATGCAGCAATGCCCCACCAGGTCTCCCAACCCCACAACAGGTCTCAAAGATGTCGGGGGTGGGGGTGAGGTGTGTGTGTCTGTCTGGTACCTTTTCCCTTGGGGGCCACTCTTTTATTTTATTATTATTATTATTATTATTATTATTATTATTATTATTATTATTTTTTGGTTTTTCGAGACAGGGTTTCTCTGTGTAGCCCTGGCTGTCCTGGAACTCACTTTGTAGACCAGGCTGGCCTCGAACTCAAATCTGCCTGCCTCTGTCTGCCTCTGCCTGCCTCTGCCTCCCTAGTGCTGGGATTAAAGGCATGCACCACCACGCCCGGCTGGGGGCCACTCTAATTCTGAATTATTTATTCCTTTCTTCCTTCTTTCTCCCCTTCCCTTACTCCTGCCCCTCCTCCTCCTCTTCCTCCTCCTCTGCTTCCTCCTCCTCTTCCTCCTCCTCCCATGTGGCTCAGGCTGACCCTCCAACTTGCAATCCTCCTGCTTCAGCTTCCTGAGTGGCTGGGATTGCAGTCAGAATCATCATCACACGTCGTTCTATGACTCTTCTAAAGCAAGGATCTGTCATTTCCGTCCTCCCTTCTCTAGATCCCAGAATTGTATTATTGTATTTGTCTCTCACTGTCACCCCCTGAGGGCGTGTGTGCGCACACGCGTGCTCTCACTGTAACTTCTTCCCCACACCAGACTGTAATTCTTGTCTTATCCCAGGCATCCCCAGTGGTTGGTAGGAAACAGTTCTCATTGCTTAGCAAGATAGAGTTGCAGCTGCTTCTGGAGACATTTATTCTTTCCCTCCATGGCGAGCCTCCTGCCCTGCCCTGCCCTGCCCCTCCCGGCAGGTCTCTGCTCTCACATCTCATGGGTAGGGGTGTATTTGGTGGCAGAGCACTTGCCTAGCATATGGGAAAACCCCATGTTTCATCCCTACCCAGGCAGAGAGCAGGTAGCTTTCCCATCCTCCCTGGACTTCAGTGTCTCACTATGTAGCTCAGGATAGCCTCAGACTCACATCCTGAACCCTGGGCTACCATGCCTGGCCTAGAACCTGTCCTTTTATATTTTAAATTAATTTTATTTTGATACATGACTATGTGCATGACCGCTGCATGCAGTACCAACAGCGGCCAGAAGAGGGCATCAGATTCTCTGGAGCTAGAGTTGCAGGTGGTTGCAAGCTACCCAACCTGGGTGCTGGGAACCAGACTCAGGTCTTTAGAAGAACAGGAAGCCCTTTAAACCACTGAGTTATCTCCCCCTAAAATGGTAAAGTTGCTTTTTTATTTCTCCATTCATTCATCCATTTGTGTTCAGTCTTTGTCACCTCACCATGTCTGATCTGTCTATCGAGGTTGAGGCCGCTCCATACAAATGGACCCCCATCTCACCTTGCATTACCACACCCTGAATCTCTGCCTGGGACTCTCTCTAGAGGAGACACAGTGTCCTGCAGGGATGTTTGGAATGGAGGAAGACTTCACCCCCATCAGTGGGACAAGAGCCCAGGTGAACAGCTTTAGTCTGTGATCTCTCAGCTGGACAGTAAGAGACACAGCTGACTTGCTCTGCGGAGGAGCCCCGAGGGGCTGAGCTCAGGAGGACCCCCTTCATTGCCTTCTTCCTTTCTTGGTCTTGCTCCACCTCCTCCTGTCAGGTTGTTTGTCTCCCACATAACCTACCTGCATACCTGTCCTTGGGACAGGCTCTGCTTAGGTTAATATGAAAGGCTTGTCTGGGGTGTAGAGAAAGAATTCTGTGCCAGAGTCATCTCCGCCAGTGTGAATTCTGTCATTGCCCTCAGCTCAGGGGAGCACTAGACAAGGACACAGCACAACACAGTTCCTCCCAGCTACCTCGCCAGCTTTCCCAGCCAGGGCAATGGTTCTCAGCCTTCCTAATGCTGTGACCCTTTAATTCATCTAGCTGCTCCTGTTGTGGCCACCCCAACCATAAAATTGTTTCTGTGGCTATTTGATTACTATAATTTTGACATATATATATATATATATATATATATATATATATATATATATATATATATATGTTTTTCGAGACAGGGTTTCTCTGTAGCCCTGGCTGTCCTGGAACTCACTCTGTAGACCAGACTGGCCTCGAACTCAGAAATCCGCCTGCCTCTGCCTCCCAAATGCTGGGATTAAAGGTGTGCACCACCACACCCGGCGATTTTTCTATTGTTCTGAATGATAATATAAATATTGGATAGACAGGATATCTGATATGCGGTCCCCATGGAAGGCTAATATGGTGCCCAGGGGGTCACAACTCACAAGTTGAGAACCAGCTCCTCTCCTTGGTGGTGGGTTAGCTGGAGAGGTAGGAGAGATAGCACTAAGAACAGAGCCCATCTGTCACTAAGGGGAATGTGCTTTCCCATGATGCATCATGGGGCCATCATGACTTTGGGTTTGGGACATTGGATTGGCTTTGGAAGATGGGTACCAGCTAGGGGAGTCACTGGTCTGTCTGGTCAGGACCACCTGGAAGTATAGAGCCAGGCCAAAAGCTGGAGATCCAAAGGCTGGAGACTTGACCGAGGTGTTGTCTGGCCCTCCTGCCATATTGGCCCTCATAAGTACTCTTGTATACGGCTGGGTATCGCCCACTCCACCTAGCACAGGGCTCTGCAGCTGATTGCTCTGAAACCAATACTGGGTAATTGGGGGGTGGGGTGGGGTGGCATCAGATCCCCAAATAGAAGCCAGAGCATATCCCTGATATCCAGGCCTACCCAGATCAAGGGCTCTTCTCTTAGGAGTGATGTAGCTGAACGTGTTTATGTCTTCATGGATGCCGAGCAGAGGTCCTGAGAGAACTACAGTTGAGTTTGGGTGGAAGCTGGATCCCTGTCCAGATTATAAATGGCCTCCACCCTGACTCTCCAGTTCTCCCAGCCCAGGTCTCTTTCCCCTCCCCCAGTCTGAATCTGCCCGAAGGCCCGAATGTCAGCCATATGTTTCAGATGCGAGATTGCCACACAGTGAGCCAGAAGGGCTGTTTGGGAAAGAGTACTCAGTCAAAGCTGTGTTTATACACACGAGGGCCAGGCGTCTTTTTATTATGCAGAATTATACACTTCCTAACACATAAGCATTTTTCCTTTCCTGGGTGAATCTGCCACATGGGCGGTATGAGTCTGGTGCCTGGGGTGGGATGGTGTGTGGGGGTGGGGGGGGTGTCGGCTGCCTCTTCTCTCTTCTTGACTCCAGAGTGCTGAGCCCAAAGCATCACAGATCTGATCGATGTGTGTGCAAGGGCACTGTAACGGAGATCTTATTCTCCCGAGAGGACCTGGGGACCTGGGCCCCGGGCCCCAGCAACACCATTGTATGTGTGGTGGAGCTTAACTGGAAGCCCCACTTGGCTCTGCCTTGTGCCCCAGCTGCAGAATGCTCTCCTTTTGTTCTGGAAGGAACGTGTTAGACCTTTACCAGGAAGCATTTTCTAGAGTCCGTATTCTGGACCGCACAATCCTGACTTTAAAAAACTTGACACGGAGGACCCTATCCTTGAGTTTAAGTTGAGCAGTTAATGACCATGATGACAGGGGTGACAAATGTCTTTTCTTTAGCCAGATATGCTCATGCATACCTGTTGCCCCTTTATAATCCTGGAAGTTGGGAGCTTGAGCCATGAGGATAGCCTGGGCTACAGCAGTAAAAAGAAAAAGGAAGGGAAAGGGAAGGAGGAAGAGGAGAAGATATGGTGGGGGGAAGAAGAGGAGGAAGAAAAGCAGGAGGAGGAAGAGGAGAAAAGAGGAAGAAGAGGAAGGAGAGAAAGAAGAGAAAGAAGAGGAAGATAAAGAGGAAGAAGAAAAGGATGAGGAAGAAGAGGAAGAGGAAGGAAGTGAAGGGTATCTTTTTTTCTTCTTTTAAGCTTAAGAGAGATGAGGAATGAGGTTTGGGTAACCTGGGTTGAGACGGAGACGCCTCTGTAGCAGCCCTCTGACTGAACTCGTCATCTGTCTCCTCAGCTTTGCCTTGTCCTCATCACTGATGACATGAGAATAGCATGTAAGGTGCCCAACACAGTGCTTGGTGCCTTGCCTTTGCCGAGTGACATTTTCTCCTGTGGCCATGATTCCGAAGGGTTGTCTGAAGGTCAAGAAGTGGGTGTCGGGCTGGTGAGATGGCTCAACGGGTAAGAGCACCCGACTGCTCTTCCGAAGGTCATGAGTTCAAATCCCAGCAACCACATGGTGGCTCACAACCACCCGTAATGAGATCTGATGCCCTCCTCTGGTGCGTCTGAAGTCAGCTACAGAGTACTTATGAAGAATAATAATAAAACGAATCCTTGGACTGGAGAGACCAACCGGAGCGAGCGGGGCTGTCCAGAGCAAGCGGAGCCGAACGGGGACGGGGACGGCTGGAGTGAGCGGGGGCCGGAGCGAGCGGGGCCGAACCAGAGCAAGCGGAGCCAATCGAGCGAGCGGGACCGACTGGAGCGAGCGGGCCAGCCTGAGCGAGTGGAGCCGTACGGGGGCGGCTGGAGCGAGCGGAGCCGGCCGGAGTGAGCGGAGCGAGCCGGGTTGACTGGAACAAGGAAAAAAAAAAGTGGGTGTCTTCGTTGGGGCTTCTACCCCAGTGGCCGACATTCTGCCAAAAGCAATAGCTCATCAAGTTGTCTTTGAAATGGGGGTGGGGTGGGGTGGTTGGTGAGTGTTGGGTCTGGAATCAGGGTCTCTCTTTAAGTAAATGAGGAGCTGGGCCCTTAGAGCACCCTGGTGCTTCATCAGCTACAACGTGAGCCGTAATAGACTTGCCCCACAGGCTTGTGAAGGTGAGATTAATGGCGAGAGCTTGAGACGAGGCATACAAGCTCTTTAGTGTGCATGAAGCTTAACGCCACTTTGTGTCCGGTTTTATTAGCAGCGGGTATCCCAGTGGATAGTAGTTTACTATCTAAAAGCATTTTGATTTCTGCTCCCCCAAGTCCCGGCATCCTCAGATTCAGCCAGGCCCCACTAAGCAGATAAGAGTGCAACTCACAGGAGGTCAGAGGACTTGCTGGGTCTCCCTTGTGGGTTGACGGTGGAGCCCCGACCCCACGGTTCTGTGGTTGGTTGTTAAATTATCATTTTTATTTTTTGTCATATCTAGACATCTGATCTCTTGAGAATGCTTCAGACTTTAAATATTGAAGATGCTGGAGTTCTGGGGCATATAAGTCAACTCTCCTGTCCCTCTCTGACAGCCTGCCTCCGCAAGGAAGTCTTTCAGGGGTCAAGAGGGTAAGAGGTCAAAGGAGTCAGAACAGCCTATGGTGCTCTTTTCCACCATGATGGAGGGACTTCTGGGGAGGGGGAAGTCACTTAGGAAATGCACTCAGACCACCAGACCCACACGCATGGAGTACTCGGGAGAAGGAGGCGGATGATCACACTGAGGCTGATCCTGTCTGTGACTGGGGCGGGAAGGTGGCTGGGTTGCTAGGTGCACACATGTCTTGTGTTTCTTTTTGTCCTTCGAGCTTTGACAGTCCTGTCAGAACATTGGAAATGTCTCCCCTGAACATAACAAATCCTGTGGGCTCATGGGTCAGTAACTTTCTAAAGGCGCATGAAACCTCAGCCCTTTGATTCCCCCTCTATAGCGGCAGGAGCAAGGCAGCTCTTTGGCTTCCTGCTCTACTTAGTGGAAGTGGCAGTGTCTGAGAGGTAGCTGGGAAGAGCCTGCACTCACGGAGAGCTGTCCTTGGTAAAGGAGCGCTTTACCATCTGAAGGGCGCTCCTCCCTCCCCTTGTGATGAAATTAGTTCATAAGTACTGTTCTTGCATTTGCTTCTTCAGGGGCACCGGGAGGCTCCCATCTCTTCTCTCTCCTTCCCAACACCCGCAGCCCCCCGAGATTTAGAGTCAGGATGCGATCTTCCCTCTCGCTTCCATTACTTTAGCACCTGAGTTACTGAGCCATTATCCCTTGAAGAGTTCTTCATTCGACCTCAAAGAACAAAATCCGGAGGCACTGCCTAACAGAGGTCTGCTTACTGTCCTCTCCGTCCCTTTAGCCCCTTCAGGGGCTGGGCTGCCACTCACGGCTCGAAACCTTGGGCAAGACCTCCATCTCTCGGAGATTTATTTTTCTAATCTGTAAAATCTGGGGGTTGAAATAGATGTCCCAGAAAGAAGCCCCTCCCATTCTGTGGTTTCCTTCAGCCACTTGCAAACTTCGACATCATAGGGTTTAGAGGGCTACATCTCAGTCCCAAGGTCTGTATGCCTCTTCTGGCTCCCTCTCCACAAACCCTTACTACAAAACCATCCACTCATGCAGACATGCAGGGCTTCAGAGATGGACAAAGTTAATAGGAGACAGGAAAGGACAGGCTGAGAGATCCTCTCCTTCAGTAAACAAACTGCTCTGGGAATTGATTCCCTCTCCTCCTGTTTACACGTGGCTACCTCTGTCCCGCCTCTACCCCTTCCCCAACCCCCACCAGTGCGAGGGGGAAAAGGCATTGCCTGGAGATTAGCTAGCTACTCTGTATCGAGGCTGCAATTTGCCTGCATGTTTATTATTCCGGGAGCCCAAACACCATTCACGCAACTCCATCCTCTTGTCCTTGTTTTTCTTTGGTGTCTATTTATTTATTTATCTGTCTTCTTCTTTAGACAACCGGGGTCTGGGAAGGAGATGGATTCTCTGCCAGGTGCAGGTTCAGTGTCCTCCAAAGATCTCAGGAAGGGGGGCATACATGCTAATAGGTCTCTTCCCTCGGCAAAGCTGTTACCACCTGTTTCTGCAGATGTGACATTCTTGACCAAGGCCACAGCCTTCCCAGCCAGAAGTCTAGGTGGACCGGGAGCACAGGCCAGCCTCCTAAGGGTGGAGGAGTTTATACTTCTCGCCAGCTGCCTGCTCAGGCTCTGGTCTCTGAGTAATGAAGTCAGCCGGGGTGGGGGTAGCAGAGCAGGTGGCTCTGATAAGGATGAAACAAAATGGATGTGTTTTCAAAGTTTCCCTCAGGCCCAGCAGCATTCTGCAGAACTGTAATCCTATTTTGTAAATAGATGGAATTGCTTCCCCCCCCCCTTAACCCATTGGAGATACAAAGCCAGCTGCGGTTCTTCCTCCCGAGCTTGCCCCCCCTTTCTCATTGAAAGCAACCTATCCCTTCTTTCCCAGTGTCCCCATGTCCCCATGTGCTGATATGAGACTCGGGAAGGTGCTGGACCTACAGTTCTGCTCTGACCAACCAACGCCCAAAGCTGTGGTCAGAATTAGACGTCTCAGACCAGCTGGGCTGTGAAGCGGCTGGAGAACTGGGGTCTCTTCCGTCTGACTCCTTCCTGAGTCTCTCTCTTCTCTTCTGGAAAGGTGTTGTTTGGACAGGGGATGGGGACAGCCACAAGGGAACCCAGCAAAATGTCCAGGAATGGCCCCTGGTGACCCTTGAGAATCTCTGGCTGTTTTCTGAGTCAGTAGAGAGCCACAGCAGGACTTTCAATAGGGTGGCCATGACCCTGTGTGGCCCTTAGCTGCCTCTGATACTCTCTGCCTCTGGAGGCAGAGATTGGGGAACCAAGATACAAAAAGAAATAACCATGTGACCTCACTGCAGGGACTTGGCTTAGAGAGACAGTGGTGGCCATGGCTTGGTAACATCCATAGGGCTCTAAGGACAGGTGATGGGGCCATCATTAGGAAAAATTCCTTGTGAACCATCCTCTGATCATAATATCCGTTACCATCTCAGCCAGAGAAGCTGTGAATGGCCACAACAGACCCTCCAGGTCAGGCCTGTTAATTATCTCTCAAAGCAGGGGTGGGGTGAGGTTGGGAGGGAGATTGGAACAACCCCCAGTTCCCACTCCTTCTGTGGTGACGGCTGCCTTTATCTACCCATGCTCCTGTGAATAGCAGCACCTTACCCATGTTCCCATCTATAAGTCTGGCTAAGTCATTAGCTGGCCGTGCTAGACTTCATCAGAATCTTAACTTTGCTTGGCCCTTGGCATCTTATGCTGGATGAGAGACATTTGTTTATTATGTCTCTCCAGGAAGAGTTCCGACACAACAGAGGGGATTGCAGAGGGAGAGCCAGATTGACGAGTGAGATGTGAGATCTCTGTGTTTGAGATCCTTGGACTGTAGGCCAACAGCATCCTGAGCACAGAATGGCTGCTTTGATGACCAGCATATTATGGCAAGGCCAACAAGAGGAACACCCACATCCTGGAGATTCTGATGATATGTTTATTGATGCTTAAGTGATACTTCAATGAAGAGGTAGCTGGGAGGAGGGATGTGGTCACGGTGGATGGGGATGAAGCAGTCTTTGTAGTTCTTAAGGCATCCCCACACCTTTGCAGCCTCCTGTCGAAAATGTAGAGCTTAAGAAAATAGACATTAAGTATTGATGTTCAATATCATTTAATGGGGCTGTCCAGCTTGCTGGAGTTTGGTAGTCTTTAAGACGATAGTAGTAATGGTCCACTGTAGACCGGGTGCTGAATATCCCCTGACACCTGCCTGCTGAAGGCTCGCTAGCCAACCTGTTGCTGTGGGGAGGTGGTGGAGCCATTGAAAGGTAAGGTCTAGTGAGAAGTTTCTAGGTCGGTGGGGGTGTGCCCTTGGAGGAGATTGTGGGTCCCATTTCCCCTTCGCTGCATGGCTGACAGTGTAAATGATTCTGCTCTATGATACGGCTGTGCCAGGAGAGCTTCCTCCACGGGGCCCAAACAAAAAGTCATGGACTGGAACTTCCAAAATTTTAAGCAAAAATAAACATTTTATAAGCTCTAGTATTTTGTTAGAGTGATGTAAAGTCAAGGAACATAGTGCCAAAGTACTATTGACAGGGTTTTTTGTTTGTTTGTCTGTTTAATTAAAAATGTATCTGCTTGTGGGGACACACGTGCCACAGAACACATTTGGAGCTCAGAGAACAACTCTGGACACGGGTACTTGATTTCCACCTTGGTTTTCCCTTGCGTATACCAGACTAGCTGGTCCACAAACTCCTGCCCCTTATCTCCGTCGGGAGTGCTGGGATTACAGATGCTTGCCCTGCCTTTGTCTGGCCCCTTTGCGGCTTCTGGGGACTCAAACCCATGTCCTCATGCTAACGCTTGTATGACAAGTGCTTTTACCTACTGAGCCATCTTTCTAGACCAGTGGTTCCCAACCTTTCTACTGCTGTGACCCTTTAACACAGTTCCTCATGTTATGGTGACCCCAGACATAAAATTATTTCCACTGCTCCTCCATAACTGTAATTTTGCTACTGTGATGAATGGTAACGTAAATATCTGACATGCAGGATAGCTGATACATGTCTCGTGTGGAAAGGTTGTTTGTGCCTCAGAAGGGTCACAACCCAAAGGTTTAGAGCCCCTGCTCGAGAGCCATCCAGAGTCCCATGCAACTTAGGCTGACTTCAAACCCAATACATAGCAGAGGATGGCCTTGCTTTCACTTCCCAGGGCTGGGATTACAGCCATGGGTTACCATACCTGGCTTACGAAGTCAGTTTCCCGAATGCTAAGCAAGCATCCCACCAACTGAGTGATATCCCCCAGGGCCCATAGTTCATAGATAAGGACTATCATCACAGAGAGGATGGCTTGCTGGTGGGTAGACTCATGTCTGGCCTTGATGCCCCTCTCTCCAGATGTTGCCTTGTATAGAACTAGCTTCCACAGAAACAGCCACTATCTTCATAGGAACGGCTGGGTGGGCTTGCCAAAGATCACCACAGCTGGGCTTGTTGGCTGATGTCATTTCTCACAGAAGGAGGAGTGGGGAGGGTCTCGGGACCCTCTCCTTAGTGTCCAACCACTCCTCCTAACCAATTGCATGCAATTCTGCCCTAACTGGATATGACCTGGAGTCTCAGAGAGGAGCCTAGAGTATATAGGCTGGGGAGACTGAGGAATGCGAATCCATCTACGTAGCTACAGTGAAGCCTTCCAGTGCAGCCGTTCTTGTCTGTGGCCCTTCGCCCGTGCTCTGTAAGTAAGCCCAATAAACTCACTGGTTCCCAGAGAGATCACTGGTGGAACTGAACTTTGGTTTCTCATTGGGAGTGGGTAGCCACTGTCAGGTGCTCCTCTCTCCTAAACAGGAAGAAATTCTCCCAGCATCCCTTGGCAGCACTGTATATCTGGGTAGGAAGCGTCCACATGGCTGGCGCCTTCTAGAGACTGCTGCTGAGGAGGGGAAGGTACTGCCTATACAGTTCTTATGACTGCTGGGGACAGTGTCGGCAAGCTCTCCTCTCAGGCTTCCATTCCCTCCCTCATCCTCTCTGTGAAGCTGCAGCTCTCTGAGCTTCACCACCAATCATGAGATTGTGTAACTGAGGAGGCCACTGGGGTGGTGGGATAGCCACGGTAAGGACCCAGCAGGTGTCACGGTACTGGAAGGGATGGTGGTGTGTCGTGGTCTGCCGTGTGGGGGTGTGGCTTCTAGAGTAACGATGGGAAGGAGAAGGAGCGACTAGCTCTGCCTCGTGTGGTGCCCCTTGCAGCCAGCCTCAGGTGAGGGAGAACCTGGGGCTTGGGTGGATTCGTTGAAGGTCATGTCTTTGAAATCTAATTCACCCCTTGTCCGGGACTTGAAATGGTCCATTTGCTGAATTTACTTGCTGTCTTCGCCCCTCAGCTTTGTTGACCGGCGCTCGTTCTGTCTTCATAACAGCATTTTAAGGGATTGACCTACAGCTGCTAAGAGGTTCCTTAGGTTGTTGGGCCCAGAGGCTCACTTGGACTATTCCATGTAATTGGGTTTTATGGACAGACCAGGCAATATGAAGGCACATGCATCATGGGGATCCGGGAGCCTGCCAGCCGACTGGCACCATGGGAAGAACAGGAAGAGAAATACAGCCATCACCATGGATACGGAACGAGGGTGTCCACATCATGGCAGCCCTGGGAGCCACTGACCCCATATTCAGGATGCTTTCTGTTCCCCAAATGCACACACATCCCTATGGGAGCTTTGTAGAGCCTACAGGGTGGCACTTGGGTATGAACCACGAGGACAGGAGCTCAGTCTCCTTTGGTCTGCATACGGTAGGTGCTTAAGGAGGCTGGCAAACGACCACAAGGCAGTGATACTAGGCAGTTGTGGCCTAGTGCTTTCTTTTTTTTTTTTTTTTTTTTTTAAAGATTTATTTTATTTATTATATGTAAGTACACTGTAGCTGTCTTCAGACACCCCAGAAGAGGGAGCCAGATCTCGTTACGGATGGTTGTGAGCCACCATGTGGTTGCTGGGATTTGAACTCATCACCTTCGGAAGAGCAGTCGGGTGCTCTTACCCGCTGAGCCATCTCACCAGCCCCGGCCTAGTGCTTTCTTGTGTGGGGTGACCTTACAGCCCAGTGATGCGCACAGGCTGCCGAAGGCTCCTGAGTTTAGAACCTGAGAGTCAGATGTCATCTTCTTACATGCATAGGGAAGGGGCAAGCAGAGGTGGCCTGAGGCTCGCAGCTGTTGTGACCTCTGGCCTTGAGCCTTCTCTTCATCTCTTGCCATTCATTCTCTGCCCCTTTCCACGTTCCTTCTCCCACCCTGATGGTCCAGAAAGGACAGACAAATTGCCCTCCTCTGGGAAGCATGGAGCCTCTAGTGCTGAGAGGGAACAGCCATGGGATGTGCGAGGCTGGCATACATTTGATGTTTATCGGTGCCCTCTATGTGCCAGGCACATCCTAGATACTCTCCCTACCCTGTGTGGATGGCACTGTCACGTGTAGCTCTTTACCGAGAAGATGGCATGCATGGCACAGAGCAGATGTGTGACTTACCCAAAGCCACCCAGCTAAGCAGAGGCATCAGACTGGATCCAAAGTGCTTGCTCTCAATCAGTTGTTTAGGCTGTAGTTAGAACCAACCATTCTGATGACCTTTTGCGTGGTATGAGAGCAATGTGTGTGTGTGTGTGTGTGTGTGTGTGTGAGTGTGTGTGTGTGTGAGTGTGTGTGTGTGTATGTACCACTGGCATACTTCTTGAGATGTTTAACATTTTATCTTACAATTTATTATATTCAGTATATGGGCGTTTTGCCTGCATGCATGTCTGTGCACCATGTGTGTCCCTGGTGCCAGGGAGGCCAGGAGAGGGCATTGGATCCTCTGGGACTGGAGTTACAGAGGGTTGACGGCTGCCATGTGGGGCACTGAGAACTGAACCCAGATCCTCTGGAAGAACATTCAGTGCTGCTGAGCGGTCTCTCTAGCTCCCTCTTGAGGATCGTGAAGGAAACATTTTCTTCTACTTCCTCTCTCCCTAACTGGACTGTTTCCAGTGATGGCTGCTGTCTGGTTCCTGGGGGTTGCAGCAGCTCCTGCTGGCTGTTAGGCACCTTTTTGTCTGGTATCTTAAATTTTTTCTTCCTTCTTTAGCTCTCCTTGTTCCAGCCCAGCCTTGGCCTTTTGCACAGAAAAACGGGTTCACCTCCTTTCTTGGCTCCTTCCCCAGCTCTCCAGGGTTGGTTTAAGTCCGGAGCTCTCTGGCCACATGGGTTCCAGAGCAATTTGCCTCTCAGGAAGAGGACGGGTAGAGGACAGCCACAGTGACCTTGAATGTACCCTTCCTTTTCCTGCCAACCCCAAGCCCTTCTGTCCCCTCCCCCCGCCCCTCCCCGGGAGGCTTTGAGAGCCAGTGTGCTGCTCTGCAGCTCATGGCTACCTCTCCCTGTGAACATCCACCTGCAGTATTACTGCCCGGTTTCCATTCTTCCCTGGAGAAACAAAGCCAGCCCTGCCCCTCGGGGAAGCTGGCACCTCTGAGAGCCCAGATGCTCCCCCCACCGGTCTCCAGATAATGGAAAGTCATTTCCGGTGGGAGGAAGTGGTGCGGGGGCGGGGTGGTGGTGGTGCGTGCACTCAAGTTGTTGCCTTGTAAGTGCAACAAAAGGAAATGTAGGCCAACAGCCCTTGGAGCTCGCTGCTCTTGCTACGAAGAACAGCGCTGGCCAGAAAACACTCGCTAATGGTCTCTTCCTCATCTCCTTCTAGCTAATGATAAATAATGTGTATTTTTAGTTTGGAATTGAATTTCATCTCACTGTTGCTGGTGTGTTTCTGGTGTTTTGTTTTTTTTTTTTTTCCTTTCTCCCTTGGGGCCTGGAAAGCAGACATTGGTGCACACTGTGCACATTTATTCCTCTCTAGAAACTGACATATGGACTTATTATATCCACATTCTCATTGTCACCTCCAAGCCATTCACCTGACTAAGCCAGGTGGAGAACTGCCTCTAAGAGGCCTCTTCGGAAGGCATCTTGTAGATGGAAGACAAGGGACTAACTGGCCTCTGTCATTGATTGCTGCCCCCGACTTGAATATGCCTTGGGTCTCTGCAGCATGTGTGATGCTTTGGGTCTGGGATGAGCCTTTGAGAATCACTGGTCTAAATCCTTCCTATGCAAAATGTGGTCCTGGGACCAACAGCCCGAGGTCAGTGGGAGCCTGGCAGGGATGGATACTTGGGCCCAGTGCAGCACTAAGAAAACTGCACATTTGGGAGGCTGGGGAGCTGGCTCAGTGAGTAGAGGCCTCGTGTGTCAGCAGGAGGACTGAGTTTGGGTCCCCGGTACCCACATAAGAAGCCAGACATAGTGTGCACCTATAACTCCACTGCTGGAAACTGGAGGATTCTGGGAGCTCAGAAACCAGAGGCTCCTGGGAGCTCATTGTTTATACAGTCTAGCTGGATCAGTGACCTCCACCTCCAGGTTCTGAGAGAGACCCTGTCTCAAACTAATAATGTGGAGGGGTTGGGGAGGGGAACTCAGTGGGTAAGAGCAGTAGTGGTCAATTAAGAAGAGAGCCTAAGTTCAAATCCCCAGCACCTATGTAAAGTCAAACATAGATCCGTGTGCCTTAAATCCCAGCTTCAGAGACAGGCAGATCCTCACCATAGCTGAAATGTAAGCCTCAGGTTCGGTGAGAGACCTTGTCTCAGGAAATAAGATGGAGGATTCTTGGGGAAGACACCTGGTATACTCCTCCGGCCTCTCCTCTGCCTGTGCTCTCATAGGTACATCTACACATGTAAGCATATATGCTTTCCCCAACATGAATAAGGGGGAGAGTGCCTGAAGAAGACACTTGATGTTGACTTCCAGCTTTGTGCTCTTTCTGTCTCTGTCTCTCTGTCTCTCTGTCTCTCTCTGTCTCACTGTCTCTCTCGGTCTCTCTGTCTCTGTCTCTGTCTCTGTCTCTGTCTCTCTCTTTCTCTCTCACACACACAGACCAAGTTTTATAACAAGTTTTTCTAGTGATCTGAATGCATCCTACAGGTTGAGATATTCTGGCCTGAATCAGTGCTCCCCTCCCACCCCCCTGCAACCTTATCTTCACATTAGAATCCTCCTGGGAGCTTTAAAAATATCCCTAAGATCACAATGCACCCAGGCCAATTAAGCCAGCATGTGTGAAGCGGGACCCCGGGGCATCTGTGCATCTTAAAGTCTCCCCAAGTGCTGCTGTAAGCAGGCTCATCCGAGAGCCACTCTTCAGGCTAGAGGAGTTGAGTTGGAAACATGTCTTACGCAGCTCTGACCTTGAGCCCAGGAGGGGCCGCTGTTCTTCCTCCGTGGCCACTCATCCACGCCAACTCATTGGTCCAGAGAGTTCACCTTTACCTCATTCAGGGCTCCAGGGTCATTTGTTCACCTGCTCTGGGAGCTGGCTGACTCCGCTAGTGTATGCACTCTGACTTCAGCTTGGCTGACTGTGGCCGGTGGAGGATGGATGCAGGCAAAAATTGGCTGAGCCAGGCCCTGCTTTACCCCATTGGCCTAATTAGAGCAAGGCCCACAAGGGTCTACTTCCCACAGTTGTGAAATTCCATGACTTAAGTCCTTTTGAATTAAATCCAGTGTCAAATGCCCAGCAAACCAGCCTTCACTTTCTCTTCCAAGCCCATGGCAGACATTATTAATCAATCAATCAATCAATCAATCAGAGCACTTTTTCTCAGGAACTGAGGTGGAGGCAGAAGGATTTTCTCTATAGCAGTGGCTCTCAACTGGTGGGTCATGACCCCTTTGGGGGTGGCATTTCAGATATTTACATTCAAATTCATAACAGTAGCAAACTCCAGTTATGAAGTAGCAATGAAATAATTTTATGGTTGGGGCTCATCACAGCATGAAGAACTGTATTGTGGGGTTCTGGCATTAGGAAGGTCGAAAACCACTGCTTTATAGTATTCAGGCAGATTGTATGGACCAGCGGGGGCATAGGAGATGGAGGCGGTCTACCTTTCCAGGGTCAGCATCAGCCTGTCTCCCAGAAAGATGCTCCTGACGTAAAACTACCAAAACTCAGATAATGTCTGCTGTGCTGAGGTCTGGTTAATCCTCTGTAGGGTCCATCCTGATAACACAGAGCTTAGGGACCAGGGAGGAGGTATCGCTGGCTCTTGCCTAAGAGATACAAGCAGTCTGGGGTGGAGGCTTGGACTCAGGCTACTGGTTTACCCAATTACATCATTTTCAGAAAAACCATGGAGACCCAGATTCTGGCTCCCACATGTCCTGGCCCAGATGGAAGGCAGCCAATAGGATGTGTGTCCAAGATGCTCTGGGTCAAAAGATACTAAGTAAAAATGTCTTGGAGCATCGTCCAAAGAGGGTGCCAAGTCAGGGCAATGCAGAGAGGGACAGTGTGGCATCTTGGACTTAATTGTATTTCATGACCTGATGCTCTTCTGCTGAGGCCGCCAGCTTGCCTGTCTGTCTGCTTGCTTGTCTGCTTTTCTCCCTTTGGTTCAGTGGTTTGATTGTTTTAAAGACTGGGTCTCATATAGTCCAGGCTGCCCTCCAACTAACTATGTAGTCCAGGTTGGCCTTGAACTCCCTACCCTCTGGCCTCCACTTCCTAAGAGCAAGGATCAGAGGCCTGTGCTAACACACTCAGGAACCTATTCATGTTTGTCTTACATGTCTCTTACCTTCTCTCCATACTAGACAAGTTCCAGGGGGTGTTCAGCTTCCCCTTTGGATCTGGGAAGAGCAAAGGGAGAAGTCCTAGGCTGTGAAGGCTTCAGGCTTGGTCCGGGAAAATTAGGCTGCTGGGGACGAGACCTCACCTGCCTTCCCAGCTTCGTCCCCAGTGGCTGAAAATGCTCCCGGCCTTTGCTGACATCTAAAGATAGAAAGAAGTACAGGACTGGTGGCTTTCAAGCTCTGTGGAACTTGGTAGAACTTGGGATCCAGTCAGCAGCTGAAGTGTGTGTGTGTGTGTGTGTGTGTGTGTGTGTGTGTACACAGGATACCCATGCCTGCGTGCTTGTGTACATGTATATACATTCTGGAAAACCTGTATCTCTGCTTTGCCTGGGAATCCCTGTCAGGGTGCCGCTTCCTGTGTGGACAGGGATCTGTGGTCCATAGCAGAGGAGGGTCAGCTCTAGAAGTAGAAGCAGAATGCAATCCTGTGGGAAGTGGGCAGGTGTGGAGTAGAGTCTTATTTCTTTTTTTCTTATTTTAAAATATCTGTCTATTGTATGTATGTATGTATGTATGTATGTATGTATGTATGTGTGAGTATGTGTACTGTGGCACATGTGGAGGTCAGAGAACAATTGTGGGAGTTCATTCTTTTTATCATGTGGCTTGGGGGCACTAAACTCAGGTGTCAGGCTTGGTGGCAGACATCTTTACTTGTAGAGCCATCTCGCCAGCCCTGGGGCTATTTATTTCTATACATTTGATATGGAGCCTAGCATGGCCCTGCCCCTTCTCACCCAAACGGCCACTTAACCAATAGTAAACTGACTCCAAAGAGACTGCCATACCCTGGACTAGCTTTAGTGAGGGTCTCATCTCTCTGTGGTGACCTCCAATGTGTCCATTTCAAACGTGGAAATCCACAGGTACCCTGGGCTTCTCCCTGCTGCTGCACAGGCTTCTCTTCCTCAGAGAATACCTTTGACCCCCACTCTCCTCCACTGACTCCACTGACCCCACTGACTCCCACAGTCCTCTGCTTCACCCTCCCCACACCAACGGAGAGGCTTCTGCCCTGCTGCCCTGTCCAGCTCTGCCCGTTTAGAGCCAGACTTCAAATCACCAGCATCGTCTCTCTGTGTCAGGCGCTGGAGAGGCTGCGGGGCGCAGGGTTCCATTTCCACAGTTGATGACGCCGTGCAATGAATGACACACCCACCCGCCTCTTCCCATTGCTCAGCATTGGCTTGAAGCCCGGTATTACCCCTCTCGAGGCTGTGCTTTTCCGGCCCCCAGCAGAGCCCACCCTGCCTGTGTAGACTGACTGGCCTCGAGGTATTTATTTTAAGAGGCATTTCACCTGGGGTTGGGATATGCTTGGCTTATTACCCATAAATATCAACTAACAGAGAAGACAGCCTCTGGGAGGAGAAATGGATGCAGAAATGGATGCCTGGAAGGGAGACTACAAGCTGATCTCATCCGGAGAGAGACAGGGGGATGGGTTGCTTCTGTGTCTGTTCAATGCAGTCCACAGGGCCCCTCAGTGCCATGGCCATCTAGGGGTGTGGCACTGCCTCTGTACCATGTCCCCAGGGATCTGGATCTAGCTGGGCCACCGATCACCTAGGTCCCATCCAGGATCCCATAGGGCAGATGGGGCCTGCAGGAGGGAGGTGACCTGGGTAAGGAGGGTCTGTTTTCTGGGGCTTCCTAGAGGAGGTGGCTTTAGGAACGGGCCTGTTACAGGAGTGGAGGAGAGGAAGGACAATTCCAGGAAGGAACAGCTTGTGTGAGGGTGTGGGGACCTGCCTGAGAGGCCAAGGACCCTGCAGGGGAAACTGAGGCTGATGGAGATAAGTGCTGAGGGGGTCATGTGAGACCTACCTTAAAAAAAAGTAGTGCACCCCTCCCCCACCCCCGGTCAGTTATAAAAAGAGAAAATTCCCTGGGGTGGGACAGGGAAGCTATGCAGCCTTTTGAGATTTTCATGAATTTTGTCACCTATAAGCCCCTCCCAGCAAACTGTGGCCATCGCTCCCCTTCTGGTCATTTGGCTCCTCTCACACATGTGGCCTGTTTGGTCCCCAGACCACGTTCTAAAATTATAGAATCTTGTCAGGGAAAGGGCAGCTCGTCCAACCTCCTGTCCGCTGTGACAGCCCCAGCCAGAGCAACTGACAGATGGCAAGTTGCTGATGTATGCACGCTGTCAGGCCAGGCAACCTACTACCTTCTGGGGCAGCCCTTTCACTATGGGGAGGCTCTAATTGTTGAAGAGTTATTTCCTTTTGTTTAGCAAAAATCTGGCACTGTGTTGCCCTTGGTTGAAGGCCTGATCTCTGGACACCATAAAGTCAATCTGCCTCACTTCCATGTGACAGATTCTGTACTGCCAAAGATGGCACGTCCCCCTGGATTCGCTCTTTCCCTGGCTAAACACCCCAGTTCCTGAAGAATGTATCACGAGAAGGGCATCCTGAGTGCCCCTTGTGACTTGTTCTCATTCTACCCACGTCTTGCCTTCAAGGGTCACGCCCAAGTAGTGTGACGTCCTCAGAGGTCTTGGAACCAGGAACCAGCCCACTGGACTCAAAAGCTCAGTACTGGGTGGACCTCAGCAACCCTGGTGGTACCGTGAAGATGCCAGGGTCCTGGACCCCAAGAGTCTGCACCTTAAGTGTTGGGTTAAGTACAAGAATCTGTACTCTGTGTGTGTGTGTATTGTGTGTGTGTGTGTGTGTGTGTGTGTGTGTGTGTGTATTATGTATTCATATGTGTGTGCAGGTGCATGTACATGTGCATCTGTGTGCACATGGAGGTTATAATAAGGTCAAGGGCAGGTGTTGTGTTCTATTGCTGCCCATATTATTGTTTTGTTTTTTTAAATTAAATTATATATTTTTTGAGACAGGGTTTCTCTGTCTGTATAGCCCTGCCTGTCCTGGAACTCACTTTGTAGACCAGGCTGGCCTCGAACTCAGAAATCCACCTGCCTCTGACTCCCAAGTGCTGGGATTAAAGGCATGCGCCACCACTGTTGGGCTAAATTGCATTTATTTATTTTGTGTGTGTGTGTGTGTGTGTTGTGTGTTGTGTGTGTACATGTGCCACAATGCATTTGTTCAGGACAGAGGATGACGTGTGGGAGGGAGTTGGTTCTCTACTGTTATATGAGTCCCTGGGATTGAACACAGGTCATCAGACTTTGTGGCAAGCACCTTTACCTGCCAAGCCTTCTTGCTGGCTCCAGTCCTAGATTATATAACTTGATCTATGTCTCAAAGATTGGTCTTGGGTTCCTCTCTGCTTGTTGGGCTGACACCAACTCCAAGTCTGGAGTCACAAAGTGCACAGCCTTTATGTTTTCCTATGCTCCATGTCCACTCTAGTGAAAGTATGTTAGCTATCTTACTACTGTAATAGGACAAGGTTTAATATGTCTGTGCCCTGTATGGTTCTTCACAAGCAAGCTGAGGTTGGACATGTTCCTGATATTACAGCATCGACTCGAGGTTATGCCTCGCAGTGAGAGTAGCAGCTGCCGACCAACCCAAAGCTCATTGCTCTTCCACAGTGAGGAACTATCCTGGGGAAATTGTCGCCCAGTCATCGACTATATATCCCATGACCTTTTGCACTTACACAGGACCCCACAACTGATTCTCAATTGGAATCTGAACAGAGATGATGGTGGAATTTCTGAGTCAGCGTGGTTAAGCATCACATAGGAGATCCTGCATGAGCTCCAGTAATTCTCGATGGATGTTCTATGGACAGCAGAGCCTTAACATGTAGGAACCTAGGTCCCTGGGTTACCACTTGGTGCAGAATATCCCGGAAGAGCAATTGAGCATAACATCCCCTTCAGTTGGGTAAGAAACAAACCTCATTGTGTTAAGCCAATAACCTAAATTGGCAACTTAGGGACCAATTGCCAGTATCAATTACCCTAATTATCATATACCACAGGCTCATTGTCTTGTTCCAAATATTGTTCCCATTTCCCTTCAGGGTCAAATTATATCATATGTCAATTAGGCTTCTAGTCTTTATACCATTACTGAACTAGATTTGCTGGGTAATTTAAGTCTGGCTGAGCCATGCTGGGCTTTGTAAGAAGTGAGAGATGCTGGGTCAGAAAGATGGCTTAGTGGTTAAGGATGACTCGTGACAAACCTGGTGACCTGAATTTGATTGCCAGGACCCACAGAGCGAAGGGAGAAAACAGACTCTTGCGAGTTGTCCTTTGACCTCCTCCATGGTGTGTGCCCTACCCACCAATAAATAAAGTTTAATACAAACTAAAAATGAAAGAAGAGAGATGTCATGGCTAGGTCTAGAATGGATGGTTTCATGGCTGACTGTTCTTCTGCTCATTGGTTCTTATGCCATTCATTCATTCATTCACTCACTAATTAATTTACTCATTCATTCATTCATTCATTCATTCCTATTTCATCCTTCCAGCCAGAGTGTGTGGTGCTTACAGGTGGGTTGGCACCCTTTTCTTTTGTTCCCCTGATAAGACACAGCAGGTCAGTTGGGATTCTAGTTGCTTCTCTTGCTGTAGTAAAATAACTAATGGAATTACATTTCTTACTGTTGTGACAGATGGCCAAGCAAAAGAAAGGTTTATTCTGACTCACAGTTTGAGGGGACATATGGTATCATGGTAGGGTAGCCATGGGGTGAGCTTGGGGAAGTCGGTCATAATACATCCACAGTTAGGAAGCATGGGGTAGGGTGGGGAGAGAGATAGGTTGAGAGATAGGTTGAGAGAGAGAGAGAGAGAGAGAGAGAGAGAGAGAGAGAGAGAGACCAAGCAAGCTAGCTGAGGCATACTTATAATCTCACTAGCACCAGGGAAGTAGAAACAGGAGAATAAGTCCTTGGATGACAATAACCAGCCAGCTTAACTTAATGAACCCCAGGTCTCAGTAAGGGACCCCATCTCAATGCCACTTCCAAACAAACAATAAAAACTAGGGTGGCAATGGAGGTTGAACACATCCTTCACATGCACACAGACACACAGACACAGACACAGACACAGACACACACACACACACACACACACACACACACACACACACACACACACACATATCCCAGCACAGTTGTTAGCACAGGTTTACTGTGGGCCCCTCAAGTCAGTTGTTGTCCTTAGCCCCCAGCTAGTCTGAGCACTGCCATGTTGGTAGCACGTTGACAGCTGGATGCAGGTTTCCAGGTCCCAGGCACACACCAGACACCCCACGGGAGGTTTTGCTGCAGGCCACGCCCACCCCAGGAGGAATCTTGTACCTTAAGTCTTTCAAGGTCTGGTGCACACCGATGCTGGGGTCCAGAGCTGAGCTGAGCTAAGTGGGTCTCTCATACAGAGGGGCTTTTGGAGAGGGGCAGCCCCCTCCTGCACCCTGTCAAAGGGAACCTTTGCTTCTCATGGTTGTAGCTAGAAGCTGGTAATATTCCACTTACTGCTGTGTGACCTTGAGGGAGCGAATTACCCTTTCCAAGTCTTGATTTCTTACTCGTGAAATTCCTTGGAGGGTTATAGCGCAGATTAGGGCTTATGCATGTAAAACACGGGGCCCTGCACACTTAGACTCTGAATAAGTGGCAGGCATTTTGATTATTGATCAGAATTGTGTGTGTGTGTGTGTGTGTGTGTGTGTGTATGTGTGCGTAGCATGTGGAGGTCAGGGACAACAATGATTGCTGTTCCTCAGGAGACATCTATGTTGTTTTTTGGGACCTAGGACTTGCTGATTAAGGCTTGCTAGCCAGTGAGCTCTAGGGATCTGCCATCTCTGCCTCCCCAGGGCTGGATTTATTAGCACATACCACTACATCCAGACTTTTATGAGAACTGGGAATCGAACCCAAGTCTTTAAGTGTGCACAACAAGCATGTTCCTAACTGAACTGTGTCCCCAGTCCCTGCTCTCTGTTCTTCATGGCAATGGTAGGGTCACCAGAGGCAGAAGCACAGGCAGAGAGGGTCCATCAACGCCTAGCAGTTAAGAGTACTAGCTGACTAAAGAGATACTGCCAGCCACTGGGGGTGGGGCGATGGTAATGGAGGACACGCCCCATCTTGACGGAGTCCTTGAAAGCCCAGACCAAAGGAAACTGCCCTTCCCAGTGAGGGTCAGCCTTCTGGTTCATGGGTGCTAGCAGGATGGCCTGGTAGTGGTCCAGAGGAGGTGAATGGAGACGCCCAAGCCCCATGCCTGATTTCCAGGCTGCTACTGCGCAAGTCTGGATGCGAACGAGTGGGTGTAAAGAATGTCAAGCAAGATTCGATTACAATTTTTATTTTGGAAAAACCTTCATCAAAATATGTATATCTAATTAGGACAATTACAGCACAGGAACAAAAAACTGATTAAAAATCAGACACTCCATAAATTATAAGTGTTTTCCTCCAGCTGGGGCACATCTCTGGCTGCTGAGCTGCAAGGCCAATCAATGGAGCCAGGGCTCTGGGAGCAGGAGTGGGAGGAGGTACCACCCAGGACAGGATGGAGGGATGCTGAGCACACGCTGGGGGCTCTGACACTGCCCTGATGTAGTTCTCAGGCGTGGAGGCTGGTTGATCTGCTTGGAGCAGGGAGAGCAGCTGGGGCCTCCACACAAGAGGCTCTGTCTGGTGGGTGGGGTCTGGAGAGGTGTGGATGTGTCTCTGCTCAGCAAGTGTGTGCATGTGTTTGTGCGTACTCAGTGGGAGCAACGTGTCAGACCTTGTATATGCAAACATCTGTGCAAACATCTGTGGTACTGGAAAAGGGTGCGAATGTCTGGACATAAGTGAAATGTACAGCTAAGACTGGAGACAGAGCCACAGGCAGTGTACAGAGCCTGAGCAGACAGTGGGCTGGGATTGTATGCTTGAGGCTCTACTGCCATGCGTGGGGTGCATACACAGAGGACAGAGCCCGGCAGGTCACCGAGCAAACTGAGCTGTTTTTAAGATAGCCTGAGATGGGTCTGGGGATGTGGCTCAGAAAGTAAATGCTCACTATGCAGACAGGAAGAGTTGAGTGTGGCTCTCGTGGGCAGAGTGAAAGGCTGGGTGCAGCAGCATGCATCAGTGACCCCTGTGGTGGGAGGAGCAGAGGCAGGCGGATCCCTGGGGCTCACAGGCCAGAGGTGAGCCAAAGTGGTGAGCTTGCGGGTTAGTGAGAGACCCTGTCTCAAAAACTAAGGTGGAGGGTGATTGAGAAAAACACTTGCTTTTGATATCTGGACACACACACACACACACACACACACACACACACACACAGTGAGAGAGAGAGAGACCCCCACAGANCACACACACACACACACAGAGTGAGAGAGAGAGAGACCCCCACAGAGACACAAAGAGAGACACAGAGACAGTCTCTGTCTCCCTCCCTCCCTCCCTCCCTCCCAGAAAAGAAGGTGGAGGATCTGGAGAGTTAAGAGCAGTTAAGAGCACTTGCTGTTCTTGCAGAGACCCAGTTCAGGCCCCAGCACCCATTTGAGGCATCTCACGACCCACTGATCAGTCCAGTTCCTGTGGATCCGATGCCCCTGGCCTTTGAGGGCTTACCCACACTCTGGTGCACATGCTGTCCCGTTCCACCTTGCCCACGCATATTTAAAAGACAAGGAAAATCTCTGCATAGGTGAAGCCATTTGGCTGTTTTGCAGGCGGTGGAATCAGAATGCAGAGACTTAGAGCTGTGTAGGCTTGCCTGGCCCGCAAGGGACTCAGTTACAAGAGGCGAGGTGGCCCCTGAATTTAAGCTAGGTGTCTGGCTCCTCTGATCTTTAGTCTTAATTAGCAGGCCAAGTTGATATACTCCTGCTTAGCTCCTTGTCAAAGCATAAGCATGAACGGGGTCAGGGACAGGGACAGGGTACAGGGGAAGGGGGTGAGGGTGGAGACGGAGTAGGGAATGAAAGGGTTGGGAAGACAGGACGACTTGAAAAGAGAGCATTGAAAAGCCCTAACATACACCCTGTAAACTCTCCTCTGAAACAGCTGTCTATTCTCCCTCTAAGGAAAGGGTTTATGTCTGAGCTGGATCCAGCTTTGACACACGAAGCTCGGTTCATCCCCAGCCAATCCCCTGGGAACCCAAGTCTGGACCTTCGTCCCTTGGCTCTTTCTCCCAGCTCAACCCAAATCCCCACAATCTGCGCTCTTGCCTCCAGGGCTTCCGTAGGGCGCCTGGTATTTGGAAGCGCGGGGGTGGGTGTGGATGGGGGGATTACCTTGTGGGCTCAGGTCCTGGAAGCTCTGTTCGGGAGGGTGGGAGGGATGAGCAGAGGAGCCTCTAACATGTCCCTGTCACCTCATTCTGCTGCCACCAGCTGACCATGCTGTACCAAGAGGGGTGCTGGGAGGAGGAGGAGGGGCAGAAATGAGAATGCTGGGTGAGCCAGGTCAACTGAGGTTAGCTCCGCCCACCACGGTACTCATTTCTGTGAGAGGCTTGTTTGATGTGATTTCCCTGCTGACCTGGGGTTCCTTGTCTGTCAACTAAGACACCTAGAGAAACTTCCAGAAGTTCCTTCAAGCGCAGACTCTCTGACCCCGACGTTTCTCATCCTCATTTTCGAGGTCCTGCCTCACTTGTAGTTTCACAGGGTGTGGCCCCTGTCCGCTCCGCCATAGGGCACCGCTGATTGGAGAGACAGAACGTGGGGAGTTTGACTGTGCTTATCCCACGCAGATGCTGGGCTGTAGGGACCAGCCGAGGCACCGCTCTGGGGGTGGGAAAGCACAGCCTGAGGTGTGGGAAAGCCAGAGCTGGTTCAGGAATCCCCGGGCCAGCAATGAGTCTGGGGCTGTGGGGTGCTCAGGTTCTTGGACATCCAGGTGCTGCTGAGAGTCACGGAAGAGCTGAGAAAGAAATGGGGGCCAGCAGGCTGAGTCTAGTCTGAAGTGTGTGTATGGGGGGGTAGGGTTGGGGGGAGAAGGGGCGTTTCAGGCTTGTCCCAGCAGGGAGAGTCCTTGGTTTGGTGGCAGGCTTGGTGGTGGTTGTGACTGGAAATGCAGAGACACCTTTTATGGGAGATTAGGCTACAGCTCTGTAAGCAAAGGTCTTCTCCATGGCTCTCTCCACGGCGGGTCTGGATGAAAAGAGACAGTCTGTGGTTTCAAACCGGTTATTGTCATGGCGGAAAATGGATGTGTAAAACCGTACCCCACTTCTCAGGGTGGGCCTGAGATTAAATACCTTCTGCAGGGAGGAATGTCTAGGAAGGTTATGCCCTCCAGGCCTCTAGGTATCTCATTGGCATGGAGAATGCTGTCTTGAGCCTACATGACCACAGATTACACCTCTTTGCCTATTTTCTTGGTCTTAGGTGTTAAGGATGCCTCATCTACATATGGAAGGGCTTGGGGCCTTGGCCTTACCTGACTATGGGCCACAAATCTCTCTATGGGGAGGCTGCAGCTATGTGATAGGGACCTGGTGTTAGGAGCCAGCAAAGCCCCTACCGTCCTTTCAGGGTCTCTGGGGCTTCAAGCCTTTAGCTCAACCTTACCAGGCTTCCTCTAATGGTCTACAGCCTTGCAGTTTCTCCAGAGACGGGTTAGTGGGGGTACTCAGATGGGGGTCAAGAGTGTGCTCCAGCAGGATCCAGGGGTGGGTGGGTGGTGGATAAGGGCTGCTTTGCAGGTGGTCTGGAAGTGCCCCTGGATGCGACAGCTTACTTGAGTACCATTTGAGTTCCCCAGCAGGTCTCTTCCTGCTGCACTGAAGCAGGAGACTTCCTCTTATCTCACCACATGGATGCTGTGCTGTGGTGGACCATTCATCTGATACTAGGAAGGCTCCAGGATGCTCTGCTGAGAAGCTATGGGTTCCCGAAAGGGGAGTGCCCTCCTCAGGCTCTCTACTGAGCATGTCGCATCCCAGTCACAGAATTCTAGAACTGAGAAGGTGTCAGTGGAGTAGGTGTGATTCACCAAGGGACACACAGTGAGTAGCCAGACCTCTATATTCTTTGTAAAGAGGCTTATTCTTATTTTTAATTATGCACTTCTGTGTGGGTTTGTGCACGTGAATGTGGTACTCCTGGAGGCCAGAAGAAGGTGTCAGAAAGTGTCAGTTTCCCTGGAACTGGAGTTACAAGTAGTTGTGAGCTCTGCAGTATGGAAGCTGGAAACATGCAGGTCGTACAGAAAAGCAGTGCCTTAGTTTCGTTTCTATGCTGTGACGAGAGGCCATGACCAAGGCCATTTTTAGAAGAAAGAGTTTAATTGGGCTTTCAGTCTCGGGGCTTAGAGTCATCTGTGACCATCATGGTGGGGAGCGTGGCAGCAGGCAGGTAGGCATGGTGTTGGAGCAGCAGCTGAGAGCTCACATCTTGGAGAGAGAGGTGGGGTGAGAGAAGGGAGAGGGAGGAGAGGGGAGGGAGAAGGAGAGGGAAAACAAGCTAACTGGGAATAGGGTGGGCCTTTGAAATCCCAAAGCCCATCTCCAGTGACACATGTCCAACAAGGCCACACCTTCTAATCCTTCCTATGGAGTTTCACCAACTGGGGACCAAGAATTCAAATATATGAGCCTGTAACTTTATTGGATATTCTTTTTGAAACCTCCACAAGTAGCACGCGATCTTAACCTTGAGCCAGCTCTACAACTCCCTAGACCTCTTGACCCTTAACTGCTGTCCTGTCCTGATTGCTTTCTGGAAACCAAATGTGCTGTTCACTTTGGGATGCAGAGTACAGATCTTTCTTCCCCCTCCATTTTCTTTTCTTTTTTTTCCCTTGTTCCAGTCAACCCCGCTCGCTCAGCCGGCTCCACTTGCTCCGGCCAGCCCCACTCGCTCCCGGCCGCCCCTGTATGGCCCCCGCTTGTTCTAGCCAGCCCTGCTTTTTTTTTTTAACCAGAATCCTCAAAATACTCCAAATCTCCCCCTTATGGCCCCTTTCATACGGATTCATCGGAGGATGTCAGCACTCACACCCAGCCCTGCTCTGTGATCTGAGACTTGGCAAACAGGGTATCTAGCCTTCTATTACTGCAATTACTTCTCACGACCACATGGTGTCACTGTTGTTGATTGGTCTGGCGCAGCTTAACAGATGAAACCAATGGCAGGGTATGCATAGTCTAAGTCAGTCCAGATAAAAAAAACCCTGGCATACAGTTGTTCTGTGAGCATGAAAGTCCCAACTAAAAGAACCTGGGACCTTGAGACTCTTGGAGGGAATAGCTTTGCTACGGCCTGGGCTAGTGAGACTTAAAGGATGACCTTGCCAGCTGCCACACCCCCACTGCCAGAAACTCCAGTGCACAGTATTTTAAAAATAAACGTGTGCACTTTGCTCAATCGCAATAAAGATGACCTTTAAAAAGATAGTTACGAATGACCTTTTATACCATCTCCTACCCCATATGCAAAAGACACTCAGTAGAAGCGAAAGCCGTTAAAGTTCTCTCTGTACTGTAAATGCCCACTTGCCCTGGCCACCTCTTAACTCGGAGACATAATTTTATAGGAAGAGCTGTGAATTTGCAAATTGGAACTCTCAGTATCTCAACTTCATACCCAGAAATATTTAATATTAAATACACACCCATTTCTTCCTCTTAAAACGTTTATACCGGTCTTGTGGGGATTTCCCCTAATTTTTATTTATTTCTCATAGATGAGGTAAGACACATATGCTTATAGCATTGTCTCTGAGAGTCAGAGGACAACTTGGGGGAGTTAGTTCTCTCCTTCCACCGTGTGGGTCCCAGGGATCACACTCAGGTTGTCAAACTCGGCAACAAGTGCCTTTACCCACTGAGCCATTCTGATGGCCCCTTTGTGGATCTTTAAAGACTTCCCCTTTTAAAGAGCCAGACTTAGCTTGACAGCTAAATTGTGTATAAAATTCAGTTCTCATTATCCGCCCCAACAGCCTCTCTGCCTATTGGTGCCTCTATCTACATTTATTACAGCTCTTGGACTCTCCAAGGTGTGATTTTTTTTTTCCCTGACAGAATAACAGAGTTGACGCAGAAAAGACTCTGCTTGGCTGGCTTGGACCTCAGTCCACCTCTGAGCCAAGCGTTCTGACCAGAGACCGCAGCATCATGACCGCGGTCTCTTTATCACACAGACTGTCATAGTGTCACCTGGGATGTGGTATCAGTCAAGATGCTCTAGAGGATCAGAACGTATAGACTGGATCTCTCTATATAAAGGGGATTTATTAGAATGGCTTACAGGCTATGGTCCAGCTAATCCAACGATGGCTGCCTATGAGTGATAGGTCCAAGGACCCAGTAGCTGTTCAGTCCATAAGGCTGGATGTCTCAGCTGGTCTTCAGCATATGCCAGAATCCTGAAGAAGTAGGCTCTGATGCCAGTGAAGGAATGGGCTTGCTAGTGAGAATGAGAGCAAGAACAAGCAGGCAAAAGCAGAAAACACCCTCCTTCCTGTTCTTTCATAGGCTGGCAGCAAGTGTGGGCCAGAATAAAGGTCCACCTCAAAGACCTGGATTAGAAGCATGTCTTCCCGCTTCAAATGATCTAATTAAGGAAAAAAAAGTCCCTTACAGGTGTGCCCAGTCATTTTCATTAATTGATTAATTTTTATTAATTCAAGTTGGCAACTAAGAAGAGCCATCACAGATGTCACGGGGTGATGTCTCTTCATCATGAGAAGTGACTGCTCAGGTCACCGTGTCTGAGCCACACATGGTGTCTAAGTAGCCCCTGAACGATTCCGAAGAAGGGACAGACACACTGTCACCGTGTGCCAAGGATCATGCCAGCATGCTGCACCGGGATACCTCTCCTGGGTCACCATCTCTCCCTGAGTGACCTCCAAATCCCAGAGCTCTGAGTGTGCTCTGCCTTCACTTCTGTTGCTGTGACAATAAAGTGATGGCAGGCAGGGGTGGGGGTGGGGGTGGGGTGGGGTGGGGGTGGGGAGTGGTTAACTGGTCTACAGTTCCACACTCTCTATTATTTGAGGGAAGCCAAGAAACTTAAACCATTGCGGCGTCCATGGTGGAGCAGGGGGAGAGTAAAAACATGTATCTTTACTTGCTACTCAGCTCACCCCCAGTTCTTTTATACAGTCCAGGGAACGGCTCCATCCTCACTGGGGCTGGCTCCATTAACAATCAAGATGATCCCCCAAACAAAACTGACCTAGATAATTATTCAGATGTGAGACTTCATTCCCAGGTAAGTCTTTGTGGTGAGAACTTAATAAGTTAAAAAAAAAATCAGCCACCTCAGGGGGGAACGTCACCACTGAGACCCCACTGTCCCATGCTTGCCGCAACTTTACCGTTCAACATTTCCTTGACTTTTGGGTGCTGTGTGGCTTCTTCTGGACACAGGAGCACGTCTCAGCGCTACCTTCATGGTAACCATACTCACTTTGCTTCTTTTTTTTTTTTTTTTTTTAAGATTTTATTTATTTATTATATGTAAGTACGCTGTAGCTGTCTTCAGACACTCCAGAAGAGGGAGTCAGATCTCGTTATGGATGGTTGTGAGCCACCATGTGGTTGCTGGGATTTGAACTCAGCACCTTCGGAAGAGCAGTCGGGTGCTCTTACCCGCTGAGCCATCTCACCAGCCCCCCTCACTCTGCTTTTTAAATGTAGTGTGTCCAACAGCCTTCCCAGGGGACTTCAATTCCAGGGTACCTCAGTGTGTCAGTGTGTGTGTGTGCTGTGTGTGTGTGTGTGTGTGTGTGTGTGTGTGTGTGTGTGTGTGCACGCTGCTATAAGGTTAGGGGTGGTGGTACCTAACCTTCACTGACATGGGCGTGGCAAGGGAAGGGGTGGCCACCTGGCCTTGTGCATTTTCTCCATGTCTGTAGCATCCTGGTTATTATTCTGATCCCAGGCAGAGACAGCTGCATGGGGGTAGGGGGAGCTGACAGGCACTGGCAGGTCACAGAGCGTGCTGGGGTTGGAAGGTGACCAGATCCTGGCAGGGAGGAGGGAGAGGCTCACCCCAGCTCCCTTCTTTCTGTCAATCCAGCCATGGGCCTTTTGTGCTGTTGCTGGTGTGTGGGACAGGCTCTTCAGGCCCTCTTGGGCAAATCCCAGCAAAAGTTGGAGGGAGGTAAGGGACAGTGTCTGGGCTGAAGACCTCTGCTCTGGTCAGCTGGCTGTTCTCAGGCACACTTTAAGTTCCCCATGCTCTCTCTGCTCAACATCCAGGCTTGACACCCCCCCCCCCCCAAGGAAGGGAGCTTATCCTCGTTCTGGGTGAGAAGGCCTGGTGGGAGATTGCAGCCCTGTAAATGCTGTCTTGTCCTTGTTCCTCCAGCTCCAGTGGGGAACAGCTGTCAGTTCCCTGGCTTCTGACTTCTCTCCTGTTCTCTTTGCCTTCTCCAACCTTTCTTCACCCTGCCATCATGGGTCTCTCTCTCTCTCTCTCTCTCTCTCTCTCTCTCTGGAAAAGGCAATGGGGCCATTTCTGGAACTCTTCTGGACCTCCCTCTCCCCTAATTCCATATCCACCCTGGGGATTTCTCAAGCTGTTCCCCCCTTACCTTTGAGGGAGGGACAGATCTGTTCCCTGGGTATGATCTCATATGCTAAAGGAATATCCCTCCCCACTCCCCACCCCCACCTCCTCCATTTCCCATATAAGTATGGTTTTACCTAGGGCTGGGAAGAGACATCTCTTCTTGATCTACCCTAAGCAGTCAGACTCATGGGTAATTTCCAGAAAGTTCTGTCCCCCAAGAAGTAAGGCAAGAAGAGGGAATGGTAAGTATTGAGCAAGAAGAGCTGGGTGAAGCCTCCTTGGTCTTCCCCCGCAACACACCTGGCTTCCCTACCTCAGGGCCAGACAGCTGTCCTTTTGGAGAGCAGTAGCTTCAGGGGGTGGAGCTGTTCTAGGAAGCCTGGGAGAGATCAGAACAGAACCCGGGCCTTGTTTGGGGTTTGAAATGCCCAAGCTGTTAATTTGAGACTAATCAATGCTAATTTGCACATATCTGGTTGCTAGAGCCTGTTATCTGTTTCTTGTCAAGATGTCCCTGGGGCTCCCAGCTCTTTCTCATGGCTGCCCACCGGGCACCTCCTCCCCTACTCAAAGGCATTGTGGGACCAGCTCGGCAGGGGGAGGCAGCAGCCGGGCACTCAGGAAGCCTTTGAGCCCACCCCAGCTGGCACAGCGGGCTGGAGGAAATTCAGGACTCAGAGGGGAGGAGAGAAAGTGTTGGGGGGCTGGCCAACACAGCCCGGGAGGAGGAGAATTAAGCAAAAGTGCAAATTACCCAAACCCGTGATTAACATTTCTTCCAAATCTGCATGAATATTAAAGCGTAACCCACCCTGGTCCCCACACAATGAATTCTGCATGAATCTTAAGATAAATCGTTTGGATAACTTAGCGGCAGCTGTAGTCCCCTGCCACCAGCTGCTTCCCCAAATCATTTCAAGGCAGGGAAGGATGAGAAAAAGGGAACATTGGTAAGGGTCAGGAGGGGGCTGAGGGGACCAGGAGGAGCCAGTTGTTTAGACACTTTGTGCTCAGGCACTGTGGCTAGGCAGGGTATCATGATGAAGGTGAGGGTGGGTTTCAGAAAGCCCGTGGCTGTTTGTCACATGTTATACAGACAAGGTAAAGGGGTGGTTGTACTGGCTGGCTTTATGTGTCATCTTGACACAGCTGGAGTTATCACAGAGAAAGGAGCTTCAGTTGAGAAAATGCCTCCATGAGATCCAACTGTAAGGCATTTTCTCAATTAGTGATCAAGGGGGAAAGGCCCCTTGTGGGTGGTGCCATCTCTGGGCTGGCAGTCTTGGGTTCTATAAGAGAGCAGGCTGAGCAAGCCAGGGGAAGCAAGCCAGTAAGTAACATCCCTCCATGGCTTCTGCATCAGCTCCTGCTTGAGTTCCAGTCCTGACTTCCTTTGGTGATGAACAGCAATGTTTAAAGTGTAAGCTGAATAAACCCTTTCCTCCCCAACTTGCTTCTTGGTCATGATGTTTGTGCAGGAATAGAAACCCTGACTAAGACAGAGGTCTTCACCGAGTCGGCACCTGTTTGCCAGTGCTGTAAGGGCTAGCTGTCAGCCATCTATTCACTCTGCAAGGACTTCTTTCCTGTGTCCCTGTTCTGTTCCTCCGTCACCCTCCCTCTCTGAGAAGCAAACCTTCTTGATTGACCCTCAGCTCAGACTCATCCCCTTGAAGGGTGGGATTCTCAATCAGGGACAGCTTTGACCCCACCGAGAGACACTCAGCAGTATGTGGAGATGCTAGTGGTTGGGAAGTGGTCCTCCTGACGCTGCTGGTGCCGTGGAGCCTCCTACAGGGACACTCCCGGACCCCCGAGAATAACCCAGCCTCTGATATCAGTAGCATGGAGCTTGAGAAATCCTATCCTGGGGGCACCCAGCTCCTACGGTGTCCCTGCTTCTCCTGAGGATCTATCTGGTCACCTCCTGTGGTAGAATTGAGTCAGTAGAGGTCCTGGATAAAAGCCAAAGGCAAAGTTTTGAGCAGGAGGGTGATAACATAATTATTGTGGCTGTCATCAAGTCAGGCAAGGCTCCACGCAGCAGATGGTACCCTCGAAGGGTTCCAGCCAACAGCGACATTTGTTTATCGTGTGAGTGGTGTACTTGCATGTTCAGGTGCCTGTGCTGGCTAGTGCCTGCACGTGCAGAGGCCAGAAGATGACATCACCTGTCCTGTGCCGTCACTCCCTACTTGCTGCTTTGAGGCAGTGTCTCTTACTGAGTCTGGAGCTAGGCTGGCATCCAGTCAAGCCAGCATCAGGTCTGCCTCCATCTCTCACAGCACGGGGATTACAGGCACACGTGAGCCAGGCACAGCTTTATACATAACTGCTGGTCCTCAGGCATGCGCAGCAAGTGCCCTTACACACTGATCCATCCCTCATCCCAGCCAGAGTGGTTTCATGAAGAGGACATTTATAGACTTGTGAGTAGAGTTAACAGACCCAAAGCAGGTGGTATAAGATCCAAGGCTCAATAAAGAGGGAGTCAGCCCATCCTTAAGTCTAAAGGGCCAAAGGAAAGGAATAGAGGGACCTGGGCCTGGAGAAAGTCAAGGGAACCATAGCCTCAGTCAGAAACAAAAAAGGCTCGCGCCCTGGACTGGCCAAGCCTGATTTAGAAGGCAGAGAACAGGACAGCCTGGAGGAGAAAGAAAGGATGGTAAGATGAACGTAGGCGAAAAAGTGGAGGGTAGCCGGTGCAGTCATCAGGACCAGTGACACCTTGGGAACCCCAGGAGCCGTGGAGGAGATCAGTTAATACATGGAGCAGCAGGAAAAAAAAATCTCAGTCATAACCATGAGAGGGTTAGTACAAAACGCCTTTCAGAAAATTCTAGACTCTCTTTTCTTGAGAGAAGGTTAAAACATTAGGATTCACTTGGGAGCCAATCTCAGAGAGAGCTTCAGGAAGCCAATGGCATGCTGGGATTCAATTTACAAAAACACAGTTGAAGCGCCAATTTACAGACAGACATGCTTCCCCCTTGTCTAGAGAGAATAGCCCGTAGACCGGAGTGTTCAAAGAGGCAAAACCAGCCCAGCATGTTACAAGGCTGCATGTGGACCCGAGGTCAGGTCCTTGGGAGGCTGGGGGAGGGGAACCTACCAGCTTGATGGCTGCCTGTGGTGGGTGTGGGGGGAAGAGGGATTAGCACGGGTCCAAGCTTCATGCTCTAACAGCTGGGCAGATGTTAGGGCTGCTGATGTAGAGGGGATGGGAGAGATCTTGGAATTGGTTTCAGCTGGGTACCATTGCCCATGTCAAGGCGGATGGTCATTTCTTGGGCTTGCTGGAGGCTGAGCAGTGTCCTGAAGCCTTTCTCTTCTCTGGTCACCGGTAGGATCAGGGCCTTTGAAGACCCTTTTGGGGCATCTCAGGAGGGCAGTGTGAACGGGTCTCCCAGAAGCCACTGGACCCAAGGGCTTACCTCCTGTTTCTGGTTTTAAGCAGCAACTTAACAAGAAATAGACAAACAGGAGAGCTTTTCAACTCAGCAGGGTGATGGGGGAGTGAATTAAAATCCCATTATAAAAACACCGCGGTGGCTGCTGGCAGCCTGGCACATGATCATCCCAGAAAACAACCGGTGCACACTGCCTAGTGCCTTGCTGTGTTGTGGGCCTCAGTGGTAGACTTGGGAAGACTTCCAATTAGGGTCTACCACCTAGGAGCCTGTAACCTTCACCTCTCTCAGTCTCTTGAATTCTCTTGAATTTCCCTTTCTCCGAGATGGCCTGGAGCCAGCCTCCGAGGGATACCTCTGAGCCTTTTGACCTTGGCTCTGCCCTAACCAGGCTGTGGCAGGGAGGAGGGCTCAGTGGGTGGGATCAGAGCAGTTAGGATGCTTGATCTTGGCTCTCTGCTAGGAGGTGGGCAGCCATGGTGCTCAGTGAGTCTTTGCAGTGTCTCTGAGCATCTCCTGCCTCCCTTTCCACCCTAGGGGCTACTGGCTTCTCTTTCTCATTAGGCCTTCCTTGACTGTCTTCCGCATTTTTTGAGTCCTCCAGCCTTGCTTCGGAATCATTAATGGCCTTTTCATTAAGACCCCCCTTTCGTGGTGCATGTAAGACTTTCTACCAAGACCCTGACTCTCCACCTGAAGCCATTGCTGAACGCTACAGCTGATGGGAAGGTGGGGGAAGGTCCCTAGGAAGCTTGGCTGTGTGCACCAGTGGACAGGAGCCTCCAGAGCTTGCTGTTTTCCCAGTTCTGTCACTTAATAACTCTCTCTGTAGTTATGGGAAACTTACTTCAGTGTCTTCACTTCCCCCTCATAAGACGACGACGATGATGATTATGATGATGATGACGATGATGGTGGTAATGATGAGATGATATGATTGTGGTGGTGATGGTGATGATAGCACAGGGCTGTAGAGTCAGTATGATTTTAAACGAGCAAATTCATGCAAAATTTTAAATTGGTACAGCACAGGCCATCAGGAATATTAGCTGTTACTTTTTATTATAGCACCAGAATGAAATTTGCTTTTTTTTTCCCATGCCATGGCAAAGGCCTACCCAGTAACCAATCTCCCTCCACTTTTAAATAATGTGGTCGTGATATAGAGTCTCCTGTGGGCAGAAGGCCCTGAAACCCTGACTGTTCTGGGGGAAGTCCAGACTGCCCAGCTCCTAACCTAGCATGTGCCTCTCCAAGAGTGTCATGGAGGATGTGCCAGATGATTTCCTTGTTGGCAAATGCTAGGCTGTCGCAGACCAGGCCCTCTGAGCCTTGGGTATTGTATGTTGAATTTACGAAGATGCCCATTTTGCTGTGGTCATTGAACTAGAATTGGAATGAGCCCCATATCTATAGTGAACTGGTTTAGGACAGCCATACGGAAGGAAGGCTCTAGGCTTGTGTATATTAGAAAAGTCTAGATTTGGAGGGTCTCATGTGACCAGCTTGATTCTACCAATGCCACATGCTACCCATGTCCTCTCAATGGGGCTACTTTAAAAGAGCAGGCTGGGCTTGGTGAGACTTTTGAGATGAGGCCTCCCCTTTCTTCAGAGGATCTGTGGGTTTAAACTGATATCATGACAACCATTGTTGCTGCTGTCCCATAACACCCCTGTTACTATCATCCACATTGCTACAATCTCCTACTGCCATCACTGCTGTCTTAGTTAGGGTTTGACTGCTGTGAACAGACACCATGGCCAAGGCAACTCTTATAAGGACAGCATTTAATTGGGGCTGGCTTACAGGTTCAGAGTTTCAGTCCATTATCATCAAGGTGGGAGCATGGCAGCATTCAGGCAGGCATGGTGCAGGAGGAGCTGAGAGTTCTACATCTTTATCTGAAGGCTGCTAGCAGAGTACTGGCTTTCAGGTAGCTAGTTTGAGGGTCGTAAAGCCCACGCCCACAGTGACACACCTACTCCAACAAGGCCACACCCACTCTAACAAGGTCACACCCATTCTAATAAGGCCACACCCCAAATATAGCCATTCCCTGGGCAGAACATATACAAACCATCACAACCTCTGTCACCGCCATCATCATTACAACCTCTACCACAGACACTACCACTGTTCCCATCACTACCACCTCCACCACTGCTACCACCCCCACCATCACCTCCATCCTCCTCACTGCCATCTCTACCACTATGACCTCTATTAATGCTTCCTACAACTCCAGCATTGCCCTCACCTCAACGTCCACAATGGTCTGCAGCACTATTGTCATCATCATCACAACCTCTGCCACTGCCACCACCACCACCACTGTTACCACTGTACCACACCCACCATTTCCCACTACCCCATCGCCATTTCCATCTCAGCGTTGGCAAACACAGCTCCTCCCACTTGGCCCTCATCTTTCCAGGCCAGAAGTCCTTGACAGTCTTCTTTCTTAGCTTTGTTCTGAGGCAAAGAAAAAGATTCTTCCCTTCTCCCCAGGTTGGGAGCAGAGGGCATGGTGAGCCGCAGAATTGGGATGCACAGCAGACCTGCCTGAATCAAGCGGCCTTGGATTTTTATCCCTCTGCCCTACTTCCACGCAAGCGTCACCCTGCATGGTGTGGGCATGGGCACTGGGGTGAGGGGAACCTCAGAGTGGAAGTTCTCTGCTCCTGCTTCTGTGTCTCTCAGCAGGGAGAAGAAGGCCGACCTCCTGAGATGGTTCTGAGAAGGCTGAAAGGAAGGTAATGTCAATAAATGCTTGCTCTGGTGTGCAGCAGACTGTAAGGGTGCGGCTAGCCATGCTTGCCTGGCTTGCACTTCATTTACCCCTGCTCCCTTTCTCCCTAGTCACCTTGCACCTTTCCACCATCCCAGTGAAGGAAACCAGACCAGTTAATGGGATTTGAGCTTGTGATGTCCACAGCCCAGACCCCAAACTTCACAAGTAACACTTTCCAATAGTATTTCTCTGTCCTCTAATCCCAGTAACATGGGACTCTCAGGATCATCTTCTCTTCTGTCCTCTCTGTATCCATTATTCACAAGTGCATGGCACGCCGCCCTAAAATTTAGAGGCTTAAACCAGTACACACACTGTTATCTCAGTGAGTGCAGGCTAGGGAGGCCAGCAGGCCAGCAAGCCATCTCCTTTGTGTCAGGAGCCTCACAGGGCTGCATGCTGGGGCCAAAGCCACTAGTGGTGGCTGGGGCAGATTCAACTCTATGCTCAGGTGATTTCTGGAAGGCCTCAGCACTGATGGGGCTGTTGGCTATGGTCTGCTCTCAGTTCATTAGGAGGAGGGTTTCTCTACAGGGCAATGCACAGCAGGGCGGCTTGCTTCATTAAGGGAGCAGGTCACAGGTCAAGTGCTTTGTGGCTTGATTGTGAGAGTGACACTCCATCCCTTTTGCCACATCTATTAGAAGGAAGTTATGGTACTCAAAGGAAGGGATCACAGGGCAGCAAGAACAACGGGCTGGAGGTGGGAGAACACTAGGAACATCTGGGAGCTGGCTACTGTATACACTTTGACCTTTGGGAGCTGGCTACTGTATACACTTTGACCTTTGGGAGCTGGCTGCTGTATACACTTTGACCTTTGGGAGCTGGCTGCTGTATACACTTTGACCTGTGGGAGCTGGCTGCTGTATACACTTTGACCTTTGGGAGCTGGCTGCTGTATACACTTTGACCTTTGGGAGCTGGCTGCTGTATACACTTTGACCTTTGGGAGCTGGCTGCTGTATACACTTTGACCTGTGGGAGCTGGCTGCTGTATACACTTTGACCTTTGGGAGCTGGCTACTGTGTACACTTTGACCTTTGGGAGCTGGCTACTATATATACTTTGACCTGTGGGAGCTGGCTACTGTGTACACTTTGACCTTTGGGAGCTGGCTACTGTATACACTTTAACCTTGGGCCTTAAGGAAAGCCAATGTGAGCGTCTTGATCTTTCTCTAAAAGTAGATGTTGTTAGCGGTTCTTCGGTGATTTTTAGGGTGGCATTGTCCAGAATAGCTCAAGAGTAGAAATAGCATGGACAGCAGCTAACAGAGGACCATGAAGATGCAGGGCACCCATACTGATAATGAGCAGTAGTCAAAAGAGGTACTGATAGGCTTCATGTAGACAGGATGCTACATAAAAGAAGCCAATCACAAGCTGGGCGTGATGGTGCACGCCTTTAATCCCAGAACTGGGGAGGCAGAGGCAGGCAGAGGCAGGCAGATTTCTGAGTTCAAGGCCAGCCTGGTCTACAGAGTGAGTTCCAGGACAGCCAGGGGAACACAGAGAAACCCTGTCTCAAAAAAAAAAAAAAAAAAAAGAAGCCAATCACAATGGATCACAGATCGCAGGGTCCCATTCATAGAAATGTCCATAATAGGCAAATCTATAGATGTGGAAAATGGATTAATGGTTTCCAGGAGCTGGGGGTGGGGGCAATAGAGGGAGACAGGGGGTTACGTGGTGCCTCCATATGCAAAAGAGTCTACTCTCTAGCACCTATGAATAAAGACTTTATTGTTTATTCAATTATTTTGAGACAATCTCACTCTGTATCTCAGGCTGGCCTAGGGGTCACAAGGTGGCTCAGGCTAGCCTCAGACTTATGGCAACCCTCTTGTCTTGGTCTTTCAAAACCTTACAGATGTAGGTAAGTTAAGGATCACAAGATGAGGTCCTTCTGGATTTAGGGCACACCCTAAACCTAATGACACAGGTGTCTTTTACAACCTGTGGTGCTGGGATTAAACTCAGGGCCCTTCCACTTTCTCTATCTGTCTCTGTCTCTCCTTCCTTCTTTCTTTTCCCTCCCTCCCTCCCTTCCTCCCTCCCTCCCTCCCTCCCTCCCTCCTTTCTTTCTCCCCTTTCTCCCCTTTCTCTTTCTTTCTCCTGCTCCCCCCCTCACCTGACCCACATCTCTTCAGAACTGTTGGAAAACCAGTATTTATTATTTTAAGTCCAAATCAGTGGAAAGCTCTGGCATCCTCCGGGAACAGACCAAGAGTGACCCCTTAGGATGCAGGAAAAGACTGACAGGTAGCCTAAAAACTTCTGCATCGTGCACTTGAAATGTGAAATCATATGATTCTCTAATGTTATCTCCATAAAACTATTTCCAAAAATCAGTTCAGGAATTTGTGCATATTCCCAGAAGTCAAGACAGGGCAAGGTGGGATGATCAGTGACTAGGTAGTGCCAACACAGCAAAGCTGACAGAGCCTGTGGACAGTGGGGCTCATGGCGGGGGGGGGGGGGGGGGGGGGGGGGGGGGGGGGGGGGGGGGGGGGGGGGGGGGGGGGGGGATGGGGGATGGGGGATGGGAGCTCTGGTCCCTCAGCTTTTCCTGTCCCCCCATTTCTCATGCATATTCTTGTTTCCTCTGCTGGGGTTTAGCATTTTCTCTTCCCAACCCTCTATTGTCTCTGATCTGCTCCCCCTACCCCATTCATCATCCCATATGTTCTCTTTCACCAGCCCCCCCCCCAACACTACCCCCCCCCCCAGGGGTGGGTTCCATTTCCACACTCCATTGGATGTTAGGGGAATTGAATGCATGGCAAAATATTTCTGAGGTCTAAATTACACCGACCCTGGAAGGCTGAACTTGCGGTATAATCCAGGTTATGAATTGTAAATCAGACGCCATGCAAAATACTCACAAAAAAATTCAATAAGCTGCTTTTGCTCCCGGCCCAGGAAGGCAGGGCCTGGGGAGGCAGAGCCAGGCAGGCTGTGGTTGGAGGAAAGGGAGCTGGGAGTGTGGACGGAGAGCGGAGGGCAGCCAGGCTGTCTTTGGTTCTGCATAGCCAAGCCTTCTCAGGGCCAGGGGCCATTCTCTTACCCAAGGGAGGAGTCAAGAGATCTCCATTGTGTAGCAAGCCCTTTAAGACTCAGGCTTGCAAATAAATATGATGTAGCTACCAGCCTGCCAGGAGAGGCTGTGTCAGTCCCGAGACAGGGGCATATCCCTCTTTGAATGAAGTCATCTTTTGTAAGGGTCTCATCTCCACAGTACAAGAAAGTATGCCATATGATTTTTTTTAAAAATTAGACTTATACAGTGTACACAAGTATTCCAATAAATAAATCTTTGGGCTGGTGTGAGCGGGACTGGAGCGAATAGAGGTCCTGAGTTCAATTCCCAGCAACCACATGATGGCTCACAACCATCTGTACAGCTACAGTGTACTTATATACTAAAATAAATAAATAAATAAATAAATAAATAAATAAATCTTAAAAAAAATAAAAGAAACTACCATGTGGTCCCCTACATGGTTCCAGGTCCTCTGCAAGAGCAACACTCTCTTCTAACCACTGAGCCATCTCTCCAGCCCTGCGGTAGGACCTATTGATCCTTCAGGACTCATGTATAGAAGTTAGGCACATCACCCTGTGCCTGTACTCCCAACAGTGGAAGAGGATGAGGCAGAAGGATCCCTGGGACTCACTTGTTGGTCAAACTACCTGAATTGGTAAGCTTCAGATTCAGTGAAAGGCTCTGTCTTAAAAAAACAAGACAGCAATAGAGAACAACACCCACCAATAAGGTCTGGCTCTGCATATTAACACGCACTAGCATGCACCCACACAGGTGTGCATATGCATCCATGCACACATGCATGCACACACGCCCATACGCAGAAGGTAAAATCACAACATATGTTTATCTCAGGTATTCTAGCCAGTCCTTTGATCTTGTGGTCAATGAAGAGAGTCCTCGGAAATCTCTCCCCTCAGTCAAAGACTGATGGGAGGGGAGAAGTCATTGGGGACCAACTTTCCTGCTTGTACTTGGCCACTGGATGTCCATCACATCGATACGAATCTGATTTGTTCCCAATTACTGAGGCCCACCCTTGGGCAGCATATTCTCGAGTGGGACTACAGGGTTAAGAGATGAGACCCTTTCCATGAGGAGGTCCGGTGGTGGGTGACCTGTTGGCTCCTCCATCCCTGCCTTCCAGGTGCTCAGAAAGTCCATATCCTGGTCCACATTGTGCCAGCCTTGGGGAAGCATCCAAGGGCAGCCCTTTGTGGTGGCAGGACTGTGTAGCTGGCATGAAGAAGAGCAAGGGAGACCAGAGCTGCCTCTGCCAATAGTTGCTGCAACCCGGTACTGTGGAAGCTTGGAGGATGTTCCTAGCCTATTAATAGTCGTGATGAGGAGAACCGGAAGCTTCCTCGGAGGGCCTCAGACTCCTTCAATTAAAAGGCAGAATCTCAGGGGTTGGAGATTTAGCTCAGTGATAGAGCACTTGTCTAGCAGGTGCAAGGCCCTGTGTTCCTCCCTCTCTGATGAAAAAAAAAAAGACAAAATAACAAAAGGCGGATTTTCACACGCCTCTAATGAGGACACCATGAGGCAGCGGGGGCTCCAGCTGTGCCCTGCAGAACCAGCCTCATCAGAGTGCTTGGTTGGGAAAAGCTTGCCATTCTGTCTCTCTGTGTCTCTGTCCCTCTGTGTCTCTGTCTCTGTCTCTCTCCTTCCTTGAATCCTTCCTCCACCATTTTTCTACCCTGGAAAGACTTAGATAAGCGAAGAACAAGGAAATGACCTTGAGTCCTTTTTAGAACCCCGCCTCCCCCGGGGCACAGGCAGCTGGGCTCCGTACTAGCTGGGGCCTCTTAGCAAGTGTAGCAGGCAGACACTGAGCTGGGGCCTCTTTGGTCATTGCATCAGGGGGTCATACACTGGTGTAAAACCCCTCCTTTGAAAATGGGATAGCTTACTGACTTGCTTCTAACCCACAGAGCTTACAAGGACACCCTGTGTCACTTCTATAACTAGGCTACATCAGATAACTCCCACCTTGTTGGTAGCGTCTAGAGCCTTCCCAGCTTGCTTATTACAGATTTCAATTTTATTAATTTCTCATTTTATTTTTTTCTCACGTGTGTGTGTGTGTGTGTGTGTGTGTGTGGTGTCCGAATGTGTGCATGTCTGCTCACATGTACACGTGCACATTTATGCACACAGTGATGATGTCAGGAGTCTGGAATCTTCAGCAATCTTTCTCCACTCAGTTTGCTGAAATAAACTTAAACCCAGAGCTCATTGTTCAATGAGTTCAACTCATCAGTCTGCCTCAGGACCCCTTTGTTTCTGTCTTTAGGCATTGGAGTTATAGGTGGGCCGTTGGACCCGTCTGGGATTTACACAGCTTCTGGGATGCAAACTTCAGTCCTTGTGCATGCTGATCATGTGGTCAGTGCAGTAGCCACTGAGCCATCCTCCCCATTCCTGTTTGTAGGCTTTGGTGAGTTAAGTAAACTACCATAATGGAAAAATTCAAGTGAACAAGAAGCTCTTCTGTCCAACAGCCCTCAAGGACTGAATCCTGCCAACAACCATGTTCAGTTGGATGTAGATGTCTTCCTCCGAGCCTTCAGAAAAGACCCCATCTCCTGATCTGCGGCCTGTGAGACCCCGAGTCAGCACTGGGTGGAGCCATGCCCAGACTTCAGAGACCATCTGAGAAGAACAGTGCTTTCCGCTGCCAGGTTTGGGGGTGATTTGTTCCCCAGTGGTGGGTAATGAAAATGGAAAGTTCCAGTTTCCACCGCACATCTGCAGGAAGGTTCCAATCAAGACTGCAGAGAGGACTGACAGAGCAGGTGCCTGCAGGTGTGTCAGGCACCCAGGAAGCCAGGGAGAGAAGCCTTGTTACTGATTTACATCATACTGGTGATGATGGCTGGTCTGGGCCTCAGCATTTAGGACCCTGCCTGGGCTCGCCTTTAATGCTCACACATTCATTCAGCTCACTCGCTCTGCGTCCAGCACTGCCCCGGCTGCGTTCAGAATACCAACAAGGTCACACATAGTGCCTCGGTAATAATGTCCCTTACCTTACCGTGGTAAGGATCTTTATGATGCACAGAACTCACTTTGGTGGTAATCACTCAACTGGCAGAGCAGAGGCAGGCATTTTCTCCTTTATCTGGGGTGTGTCTCTGGGGAGAATAGAACCCATTTTTCCATCCCTTGGACCTATGTGGACCTTGAGAAAAGACTGAAACTTAGAGATGAAAGGACTTTTTTAAAAGGCAAAGTGAAGTCTTGTAACAGGGAAGTAGTCATAGAAAATCTATAATCCAGTAATGTTCAGCATCCCCGACAGCGTCTCAGGGCTGACTCAGTGACTCAACCGCCCTCAACCACTGCTCCTTCCCACTCTACTGAGCTCTGTCTCTTTGGATCTGTATGCTCTGGACAGTGCCTGTAACAGGAGTAGTATAATATATATATATATATATATATATATATATATATATATATATATAGTACATAGAATATACACACACACACACACACACACACATATATGTTCACACACACATACACAAATGTGGGCACACACAACACATACATTCTATATCATTTGTGTATGTGTGTGTGAACACTGAGTGTCTTCCTCAATTACTCTTCAGATCTTGTTTTGTGTGTAGTATAGTGCATGTGTGTGTTTGTGTAGTATAAACACTGTATGCATTGTGTGTGTGACTGTGTAGTATGTACACTGTATGCATGTGTGTGTGACTGTGTAGTATGTGCACTGTATGCATGTGTGTGTGACTGTGTAGTATGTGCACTGTATGCATGTGTGTGTGACTGTGTAGTATGTGAACTGTGTGCATGTGTGTGACTGTGTAGTATGTGCACTGTATGCATGTGTGTATGACTGTGTAATATATGCACTGTATGCATGTGTGTACATTTGTGAGCCAGAGGTTGACTTAAAACATCTATGGCTCTCTACCTTATTTTTTGAGACAGGCTATCTCTCCATAAATCTAGAGCACAAACCTACAGTTAGACTGTCTGGCCAGCAAGCCCACAGGATCTAATGCCTCTACCCTCCAGCACTGGGGTTACAGAGTCTACCCTCAGTTTTTTGTTTTTTTCATGGATGGTAGAGATTCATATTCAGGTACTTTTGTTACTGAACCATTTCCCTAGCCTGCCACTCTATGGTTGAGACAGGTCTCTCACCAGAGCTAGTAGTATGCTATTTTAGTTAGTATGCTAGTTTAGCCAGCTAGCCTCCGGAATGAATCTGTCTCTGCTTCTCCAGTGCTGGGATTACGTGTATGCACCACTGTGACTGACTATTCACAAGTTCTGGGCATTGAACTCAGCTCCTCACGATTTTGCGGCAAGCTCTTTGTCAACGGAGCCACCCCCCAGCCTTAGAGACACTTGATTGTTATAGTTGGTTTGTTCCAGCATCTAGTGGAGAGAGGCCAGGGATGGTGCCTCCTAGCTGGTTTTGTGTGTCAATTTGACACAAGCTAGAGGAGAGAGAGAGGGAAGGGAGGAGCCTCAGTTGGAGAAATGCCTCCATGAAACCCAGCTGCAATGCATTTTCTCAATTAGTGATCAGTGGGGGAGGACCCTGCCCATTGCAGGTAATGTCATCCCTGGGCTGGTAGTCCTAGGTTCTATAAGAAAGCAGGCAGAGCAAGCCCTGGGAAGCAAGCCAGTAAGCAGCATCCCCAAATGACCTCTGCATCAGCTTCTGTCTCCAGGTTCTAGCCCTGCTTGAGTTCCTGTTCTGACTTCCTTCAGTGAGAGGCTATGGAAATGTGAGCAGAATAAACCTTCCCCCTACCCCCATAGCAATAGAAAACCTAACTAGGACATGCAACAGGGTCCGGACCACAAAAAACTGCCTCAGGGTGAATGCTGCTAGTGCCATGTGGAGGAACCTAGCTTCTCTTCTGGTCTCTCCTCCATCTCTGGGGTCTCCCATCACCCACCTCATCCTAGCTGCTTGTCTCCCTTCCTACAGCTGCTCTCTGCTGCCCCCTCCTGGCCCAGCCTTCCCAGCCTTGGTGGGAGATGAGCAGACAGGGGTCAGGATCCAGAGCCTTCTGACTTACACCATAACCTTCTAGAGTCTTCTACAGGCTTCTCTCCAGCCCCGGCTGGCTGCTTCCTCCTGGGAGGGTCTCTCCAGTTCCTGCTTCCTGTGGTTTCTACTGGGCCCCAAAGGGACAGTGTTGGTCACGTTTGGTCCCATGTATTCCTGGCAGGAACCTGCCCAAGAAACATGTCCGTAGGAGTCCGGCTTTGCCACACCAACCACAGCTGATCCAATTTTTTTAAATTAGTACATTTAATTATTAGTAACATTTCACTTAAGTAGAATTAATTACCCCATCAGCAACCCTGGCCAACCCTTCCCACGTGAGCTTTTATTGCTATTCCCACACTGAGGCCAGGAGCCTCCCCCATCCTTATCTCTCTGATGGAACTGGCGCCCAGCAAGAGCTCCTGGGAACGAAATCCCCCACTTCTTGCACCTGTGGAGGACGCCAGCCAAAGCATTCAATCAAGCCAGAAATTATGGGCAGCTGGGGTGAACACAGGACAAGGAGAGGGGCTGTTGCCCAAGGTGATTAGCATCTTATTCCCCGCAGGCTGAATGAACCCAATTCATGGACAGCTTCTGTCTCTGGGCGGTATGTTCCAGAACAGGTGTTCAGTCAGCAGTGGGGAAGAGAGGCAATGGATTCCAGCCTGCTTTTCTCAGTTATCTGCTTTAAGGTGGCCCTGGAGAGGAAGACTGAGGGTTAGAAGTACCAGCCTCTGAGCAGTTAGTGTGTTTAGGTTTCCTAGGGGTGCACACTATTGGATTTGGGTAAGCCACACCCAGGAGCCTCTCTGAAGGTCGGGAAATGGCAGAGATTCCAATACCAAGTCAACGTGACTATGCCTGAAGAAAGGGGCTCCTGCAGTCAGCCAGTCCGTGAACCTCTATAAACCCTTTCCTAAATGACCCACAGAGCCTGAGCCTCAGGAGAGGCTGAAGTGGACTGTGGATGCGGAGCTGGAGGGATGCATTCCATGCCCGCCTTTTAGATGGCGCAGGTCAGTCTGGCTGGCAGTTTCCACCTCATCCCATCGCCCAATGGCTCTTGACCTTGAACAGGTCACTCACTCTCTGAGCCCTGGCTTGCTCAGCTGGAAAATGGCTAACAGCTCTTTTGGTGGGCTGCAGTCAACAGGGGTCTTGATTGGCAGGATGATGAAGGCCCCCAGTGGCCCAGGATCAAAGCCATCTGTTTAATTTTAATTAGCCCCAGCTTGCCTTACTTACTGATTGATTGGCACTTGAGACTGAAGGAGTTTCACACTCTAGCACTGGCTTGAATCTTCGCCTTTTCTGGGGGAAAAGAAAGTCAAAAGACTTTGGAGAGATAGGACCTCAGTAAACTGCTCAGGCTGGTCTTGAACTTGCTTGGTAGCTCAGGTTGGCCTCACCCTTGTGATTTTCCTACGGATCATTGTGAGTGAGTCCTTGGTGGAACAAGAGTGGATGCAAAATCCATGGTACTGACAGAGCAAGGCAGAAGCCACAAGGACTCCGCCATAGTCCACGGCACTGACATGGCAAAGCAGAAGCCAAGAGGACTCTTATAATCCGAGCAAGGCAGAAGCCAGAAGGTCAGCTCCCAGCTACCAGCCATGATGGACTGGAGCTGGTTCTGGCTTCAGTGTTGAAACATCAAAGCTCATTTTCTAACTCGTATCCAGAGTGATTCTTGGGTGATTCGTTTACCCTCACTGGTTCCATCTGGGTAGTGTCTGCAGCTATCTCCTCCCTGTTGCCCTCGTGGGGTTGTGTGTAAAGTCCGACCCTCCGTTTGCTGCATAGGAAGGTGCTTGGGAGAAACACCCAGGTATGACTTCTCGTTGGTATTTCTCTCCTCTCCTCTACCCCTGCCACTACTTCAGCTGGGGCAAGTATTGTGAGCAGGGCTGTGATAGTTTGTATGTGCTTGGCCCAGGGAGTGGCACTATTAGAAGGTGTGGCCCTGTTGGAGTAGGTGTGTCACTGTGGGTGTGGGCTTTAAGACCCTCTTCCTAGCTGCCTGGAAGCCAATATTCTGCTAGCAGCCTTCAGATGAAGATATAGAACTCTCAGCTCTGCCTGCACCATGCCTGCCTGGATGCTGCCATGCTCCTGCCTAAATCTCTGAACTAAATCTCTGAACCTATAATCCAGCCTCAATTAAACGTTATCCTTATAAGAGTTGCCTTGGTCATGGTGTCTGTTTACAGCATTAAAACCCTAATTAAGACAAGGACCAAAGCCCAAATATCACAACCATGTTGAGCACGAGTGATATTATGCACTGTGACAATATTTGATGAATTCACATGTGCCTAGAGGGGCAGCCAAAGTAGGTGAATAACGTGAGAATATTTTCTGTGAACCATCTCTGCAGATCTGACATTTTGAGTTTTCTTTTTGGCTGCATCGACTGGATTTATGCATGCATGCAGTACACACTGTGGCAAGAGGGGCTGACAGTCAGTGGGCCAAGTCCAGTGGTGCTGCAGCAGGGAGCAGGCCCAGCTGCATGAGACCTCAGCTAGGTGGGAGCTGGTGCTCCCTGCATAGTGCTCACCTGGTCCTTGCTGCTAAGTGCTAAAGGCTCCACGTGGCTACATTTTCAAGGTAAGCACAAACTGATGGGGGCCTGGTGACAGTTCTGCAAGCCCTGGTCTCCCGGGATCACCAGTCACTCAGTTCTGGTCAAAAGCAGAGGCCAGATGCATGTGTGCCTGTGTGTGGGGGCCTGGTGTCAGTTCTGCAAGCCCTGGTCTCCCGGGATCGCCAGTCACTCAGTTCTGGTCAAAAGCAGAGGCCAGACGCATGTGTGCCTGTGTGTGTTTTGTGTGTATGTATGTATGTATATGTGTGGTATGTGTGTATGGATGGGTGGTAGTGTGTGATATGTGTGTGTGTGTGTGTGTGTGTGTGTGTGTGTGTGTGTATGTATACACAAACATGAAGAGACCAGAGATTGTCATTGGGTGTCTTCCTCTCTCTTTTCTTTTCTTTTTGAGATAGGGTTTCTTATTGAGCCCAAAGCTCACCAATTTGGCTGGACTACTAGCTGAGCAAGCCCCTGGGATTCTCCTGTCTCTGACTCCCCAAAAGTGAGATTTCAGATGAGCTCAGTCATGCCTGGCTTTTTATGTGGGTGCTGGGATCCGAACGCAATTTCTCATGAAAGTACTTTATCAATAGAGTCATCTCTCCAGCCCTCAGGTGGCTCCAGGCCTTGGGTGATTTCATAAGGTCCTCTCAGGGTTGGAGCAAAGCCATTAGCTTGGTTGTTGATTCTGTTATTTGCTAAGGGGTGGTGACAGATCAGCAACCCATCGCATCTTTTGTTGCTGTTTGCCCATTTGTAGAATGGAGCTGATAGTACCAGCCTGTATTGGGTGCCAGTGGATAGTCTTTCCTGGGCTTTGTGTGGGTCAATGTCCCTAGACCTCTGCTCCCAATAGTTCCACCAGTGCAGATGGACTGAGATGGCTCCAAATAGTTCCACCTGTGCAGATGGACTGAGAGGAAGCTATGTATGTTAGCTATGGTGAGGGTTTGTAAGTCAAGATTCTGAGGGAAATATAAAGTTGTAGAGGTATTGGCTTTGGTAGCTGGAGGCAATACTGAGGATACTCAGGAATACAAGGGAGAGAGAACCTTCTAGATCCTTCTAGATCTAGACTCTAGAACCTTTTAAGGACTCCCCACCTGTAAAGGCTCAGCCTGACTTCAGTTTCACTCCATGAATCATCTTAGGTTTTCCATGCAGGCTGGTTATAAGGCACAGAGCATCACATACTGGCTCTGGAGTCTGCATATGGCTTTGCCTCAAACTACCAGTGTGATCAGGTGTGTTCCTCAGCTTCTTCACCTGCTGGATGGAGCAGCGATCGTGCCTTCCTCGAAGGCAGATAAATGTGTTTAAAGCACTTGAGGGATTAAGCACTCAGCAAAGCTGGGTTTAGTGCCTCCACAGGACCGGGATGCTGCCATGGCCTGATCACATGCCATGAGCTAGCGTCTTTTTTCTTAGCTTACAAATCAATGCCCAGTTAGAATTTTGATTGCTATGTCCCTACACCCACGGCCCTCACCAGGCAGAGTGAGGCACCAGGATCATTCAGAACCTCGCCAAGCCCTCCTCTCTTTGCTGTTTCCTGCCTGTATCTTAGAATACCACAGGAGAGGTCGTTTATGAACAACATTGTCCAACCACTTAGGTGTCTGCACCTGGCTAAGTCCTCTCACCCTCTGATAGCATGGAGGAGCCGGAAAGTCCATGAAAAGGCAAGACAAACCAGGGTCCCACACATACCACACGAATTCACTCTCGTGATAACTAAGCTATGTCTTCAATAATATAGCATTAACCCATTCCTGAGGAAAGAGTCCCCAGGACTCTCCTTCAAAGCTCTGCCTCTTAAATACCCCCAACATGCAAATCTGGGGACTAACTTTGCAACCCACACGCTTTAGGCGTGGTCATCAGACTATCACGGCCCTGTATAGAGAAATCTGGTCTGAGGCAAAGCATCAGCAGGTGTCACAGAAGGAGAACAGGGTGAGGAGAGGGCAGGCTGGCTGGCTGTGGCCTGTTAGTGCCTTGGGGATACTTTATGACCGTGTAAGACATACCCAATAACAATGCAGAACATTCTAGTCCATAGACATGCAAATAAATTCCATCCTGAGATTGCATTGATTTTGGTCTTTCTGAGGAATGGGCCAGGTTAGTCTGTTCTTGGTCTCAGGCCCATTTTTTCTGGCCTCTCTGTAAATGGATCTTTCCCAGATTAACTGTTACACTGGTTGTAACATCTGCCTGGTTCTCTCATTAATATGATCTCAAAAGAGCTCTTTAGCACGACTTAAAGTCTGAGCGTCTGGATCTTACCTTTCTTGGAAAATAATTCTTTAATATTTCCAACGATAAGAAAGTTTTCTAATCAGACCAAAACATAGTGTCACAGTCCAGTGTCCTAGTGGTAGGAGCTCTATACACCTGTCAGTTTTCTTTTCTATAAAATGGAAATAATAGTCAGTACCAGGCAGGTGCTGTGAGAATTTCTCAGTGGTAGCTGCCCTTGGGAGAAACGGGCTGGAAGGGTATAGGCTGAGTGGGCCATTCCACCAGACAGAACTGGTAAGGCCGAGTGAGCTCAAACCCTGGGAACCTCAGAGACTTGAGATCGGCAGGAGACAAGCTGCTGCTCCCTACCCATTTCTTGAAGTGGAAACTTCTCATTTCTATGGAAGATCAGTTATGTCAAGTGATGTTTTGCTGGGGCACACAGGTGAAAGAAAGTCTTGCTAAAGCAGACATGTGGAAGAATGTTTTTCTGAAGCCGACACATGTGAAAGGATCTGTAACGAAGGAGTATAAAAATAGGACCCCACCGATGGTGGCAGATGAGCACTGATCATCGGTGTGGTTTGTTCTGCCTCCCTATTCTCTGCTAACGACACACATGTATTGGTTCGCCTTACCTAATGTTGGTGAGCTCAGCTTGTGGTATGCTGACATTGAGAGAAACTCACCCAAGAACTGCTTTGAGGCTCTTGCAGCAGCCTCTGCTCAAGCCAGGTGGTGAACCTTGTGGATTCTTCAGGACTGAACTACAGCTGCTGGTTCGTGCCTGGTGTCTGCCTGCCTAGAGGACTGGTCTTCTGAGTTCTATTTGGTGTTTGCTACAGGACTGTACTGCTGAGAAAGAAGATCGAGCTTGCTCCCAAAGAACTACTGCTAAACAGGTCCATTTCCTCCATATCCTAATAACTTTTCTCTTCCACTGCCTCTGGTGGGTGGTGGGCAAGAGAAGAGGTTGAACGTTTATCAAAATTGGCTGCAAAAATTTTTCGCCTACAGTGCCTGCTCTGGAATATGTAACTATGACATTCCGCTGAGGACCATGGCAGACAGTCATGTAAGGAAACAGTTGGAGTCCTTCCTTCCCCGTGCAGATAAAGTATCACTTACATCTCAAACAGAGCCAATAGGAAACACTTACCGCTAAATCCCACCTGACTCCTCAATGTTTACATAGTCCCTGTCCACATGGAATAAAAGCGCACCAGTTATTTCACCAAGGATGATCTGAGAGTGGCTGATTTTACTGATCCATAACACTTGGGGAAAACTTCTCTCTCTCTCTCTCTCTCTCTCTCTCTCTCTCTCTCTCTCTCTCTCTCTCCCCCTCCCCCCCCACTCCCCATTCATCACTGGACCTTGGGCCTGCTACCACTGCCTCTGCTGCTGTCCCTGGCCCTGGTGCTACCCCAGTAGCTGAGAAACCCAGGACCTTGGCTACCTTCCCTGCACTGAATGCCCAAACCTGTTCCCTTCTCTTCTAAGAGCTGCAACACTCCCGGCGGCATTTCCAGGCAGACCAGAGCCCAGTGGAACCTATGCATCTTGGCTCCACGTCATCACCAGATGACAGAAGGGAGGCAGGCGATCCTGGCTCACTGAGAGTAGTGGGAGTGCAACGCTTCTGGACCAAGGACAGTAGGGAAACTGTAGACCCTTGAGTGTACTGGGTCAGGGCTTTGCAGATTGAGCAATCCAGAAAACCCAAGTTGTGATAAGCGCAGGTACAAGGAGGGTTTTTGGTGGTGGGCATTTCAAGTGTCTCAGCGTTTGCCAGCTAACCAGCCTCGAAAGAGCCTCCTCAGTCAAGTAGAGGGGGACCTGGAGTTAGCTGTTCCTGGAAGAGGGTCTGGAATATTCTTGTGACTCACTAGATTTTGGAGAGAGGATGGGTGTTGATTTGACTTAAAAAAAAAGACTCAGCAGCAGCAGGAAAGGCGGAAGCGGAAGCAGGGTGTGACGCTTCAGGCTGACTTCCTCTTTAGTACACACGAATGTCTCTGCCTGTCACTCAGGAGACCAGGGTTTGATTTTTCAATGAAGAGGGTGACGTTTGGTAGAGAACTTGGGAGGCAGATGCAAGCAGATCCTGGTGATTTTGAGGCGAACTTGGTCTGTTTAGTGAGCCGTAGGCCATTCTGAGACTCTGCCTCAAAACCCAAACAAAACAAACTAATAAATAAAAATGATTGGGCCTGATTCCACCCTGCCGGGCAGGGGAAGGGGCTTGGGCCCACTCCTTGGGGATTTATCTGCAGATAATGATTGACAGGAGAGATATTTTCTTGAGTGGTCTAGCCACTGGCAAGGTATGCATGGCCCTGTAAATAAACTTCTACCCAGGCTACTGTAAACAATTCTAACAAAACCCATTGGGTCATAAAAATCACATGAAAACCAAAGGAGGACTGAGAAAGGACCCAGGGTTTAAGAACATTTGCTGCACAATTATGAGGACTGGAGTTTGGATCCCAGCATCCAGCTAACAAGTGTGCAGTGCGTGCCTGCAACCCGGGCTCCGAGGGAGGCAGAGACAGGATTGCCAGGGTTTGTCAAGCTCAGGCTCCGGGACAGGGCCGGGAGATCATGCCTCAAAAGACTAGGGGGAGAGTGGCAGAGAACACCTGACACCCACCTCAGGCCTCCACACACAGGCGTCAGTGTGTGCACCTGCGCACACATGTGCACATACATATTCCATGTACCACACAAATAGCTACATGCACATATAAATACATGCTTATAAAGGGAGGACTGGTTGAGGAAAGGAAGGAGATTGGCAAGACAGGGAGGGTGGGAGGGAGAGAATGTTCAGACTACACTGTGTACACACGGGAAAATGTCACCATGAATCCCGTTGTTATGTGTAATTAAGACATGCTAATAAAGGACCTAGAGATTAGTGAAAAGACCTTGAAATAAGTTTGACAGCTCACCGATTCACTGAGGATCAACAAGTAGTTCTCAGCTACTGGTGGGGGTGGCATGTGTGTGTGTGTGTGTGTGTGTATGTGTGTCTTACTATGTTCCTTTATCTTTCTGTTGGTTTATTTTATTTTACTTTAGTGTGTGTGTGTGTGTGTGTGTGTGTGTGTGTGTGTGTGTGTGAAGAAGAGAAAGATAAAGGGCAGCTGGATGAGGTCTTACAAATGGCTGGTTTTAATCTTTTATAGCAGCTGGCCTTGAACTCCGGCAGACCAACCTCATGAGCATTCATGCCCTGTTGCAGCTGAGAGGCCGACAGAGCCGTCATCAAATATCATTTCCCTCCATGTCTTAGTGAGAGGTGGGGGCGGGGGAGGGACCCAACAAACAGCAGAAAATGACTTCATGATTTTCTAATAAGACGAAAGAAGGAAGAAAGGGAGGGAGGGAGGAAGGAAGAAAGGAATGAAGGAAGGAAGGGAGGGGAAAACCAGTTTGAGCCTGCTTTCCCAGGATCTGAGCTCAAAGCAACATAAAGAGCAAAGCCAAATTCCATAAAGAGGAAGAGCCTCTGCAAAGTGGGGTGGGTGTCCCCGGTGAGGCCCAGAGGGAGGAGGCAGGGAGGGCCACTGGAGATCCACCACTGTTCTGAGCTGGTGGACACTGATTGTGACGTAGAAAAACAAAAACAAAGCAAAACAAAAAACAAAACCACAAGCTTGGCATCACTAGCTTTTAACAGCTCCTCGGGACATTCTCATGTGTTCACTGAGAACCTCTGACCTGCAGTCTCTACAGCTAGATCTGGCCCTCAAACATCGTCCATGCAGCTGGATGGGGACCTGTGGACCAATCTACAGCCCATATCCCAAGGCAGCCGACATAGCCACTCCCAACCCCCTGGCCTGCCCCTCCCTGGGGACCTCAGGGTGTCTGTCCCGGGACCAGCCTAGGACACTAAGCATCCCTGTAACTTGGGTCACCTGGGAGCCTGTGCATGGCTTGCTTGCTGGAGAATTCAGGGATGCTACTGGACTTGTGTCTGCAGGGGAGCTGTTTCTTCTGTTCCTCTTTTGGGGGAGGATCCCTTTCTGGGAAATCCCTGCCTGGGTCCCTCCTTGCTGGGGCATGTGGTGTGGGTGTGGAGTCTGTGTGTGATCTCTCTTCTTCACCTGTGAAATGCAGCTTATGACTGCGCCTGCCTCACACGTGTGAACAAAAGCTCAAACACAGAGCTCAGAGCATGGCCGGAGGCCCAGAGACAAAGCCCATAGGCCTTGCTTCAGCTCCAGGATGAGACTGTCTTTGGGTATATGAAGAACAGGGCTCTCTGGGCTGCATCAGGCTTAGTATACCATGGAGACCTCAGAGGTCACAGTGCATCCAAGGCCAGGCTAGGCAGACCAGCCACTGTCTTAGTCACTTTACGTGTCATTGTGAAAAATCAACTAAAAAAAAAAAAAAAGGGATTTACTGGAGTTCACAGTCTGAGAGGATACAGTTTATCCCATTGGAGGGGTGAGGGAAACATGGTGGTGGCTCTATGGCGGGAGGAAGCATGTGACAGCTTCTTGTTACATGACGCTGAGCAGGAAGCATGGCGGCTGTGACAGGGGCTGGCTATAACCAGTAAGCCCTCTCCTCATAGCCCCATACTCTGCCAGTCTCATGTCCCAAAGTTTCCATTTACTGGGGACCAAGAGTTCAATGCCATGCGTCTGTGGGGGGACATTGCTCATTCAGGTCATGCTGCTGGATGCTGGTATAGAAGGAGAGTGGGGGAGGGAGGAAGGGAGGAAGGGAAAGAGAGAGAAGGGGGAAAGGGGAAGGGGGAGGGAAGGAGAGAGTGAGGGGGAGGGGATAGAGTGAGGGGGAAGGGATGCAGGGAAGGGGGAGGGAAGGAGGGAGTGGGGGGGAGGGGATGGAGGAAGGGGGATGGAGTGAGGGGGAAGGAATGGAGGGAAGGGGAGGGAGGAAAGAAGGAAGGGAGGAAGAGGGGAATGCACGGGGCCAGGCATGACTTAGGCTTCTTGAGCCCTCTTGGCTCATAGCCTGCTTTGAAGTGTCCCCCCGAGGATCGGATACCCCACAGGCTGGCCTGTACACACGTGGAGGAGAAGGGACGATGGGCTCACATGCTCCTCACACCTCCTCATAGCCACAGCTTGACTGCCAGGAGTGAAATCCAGCATGGAGTGGAGCGGATCTTGAGCTTCCAGGCTGGGACTAGAGTTCAGATCCCTGGCAAAGGTTGGCTTTCTCCCCCTTTCCCTTTTCTGCTGTCATATCGAAGCCGTTTTGTTGGTATATAGTCAAAGAATGTGTTTTAATCTCCCAAACGATAGCTCCTCTAAATGTTCCTATCGTAAATTACACTGTGATTCCCAAGCCAATTTTTTTCTTTTCTTTCTTTCTTTCTTTTTTTTTAAAGAGTCAATTGGAAAATTCCCCCAAGGGACCTCTGCTATGGCATCCATCAGCATCCTGCATCTCTGTGGTGAAGCTTAGCCCTGTTTCCTTTTCCTCTCCAAATGTCCTTTGCTATAACCTGAAGGGCCATCTGCCTCATTCATTCCCCTCTTTGCATGTTGTAGATGACTAGAACATTGTTGTCATTAGCAGGCTGGGCCCTTGATGTCCTCAGCCCTGCCCCTCCCCCCTCAGGAATAGCCTGAATCCCACAGTTCCCCTGCACCATTAGGATCCTGGTCTCCGGCCACTGAGCGTGGATCTGGGTTCAGCAGCCTTTGCCCCTGCAACCTGTTGCCTCTGCTAATTGCCCTGTATCTCTTGCCTCGTCTCCCAGCCTCCTCAGCTAATGAGTCATCTTGCACGGCCATTTGTTTGTGCTGGCTTCAGACAGACTAATGCCTTTAATGGCATATAATCATTTTTCAGAAGTCATTTGATGCCCCTAATCATCTCAGTAATATGCTGCGATGGAACGCATAATGACATTTGGAACAGGACAAATGGCAGCGTGGTTCATGCTTCTCCCCCACTCCCCCACCCCCAATCTATATTTTACCACGCTCACTCTCTCACCTGCTAACGCCATCAAGGGCTGCGCCATCAAGGGCTGCTAACAAACAACCATCTTAAGGATTTCTCTCCCTTCAAGGTTTTCAAGGGCAGTGGAGGTACCAAATAACAGGACATCATGCTGGTGCCTTCCCTGGCCAGGTGAGAGTTGAAAGAGAGCTACCTCCTCTCTGGCAAATGCCTGCCTGGGACTCCTTTCATGCAGGGAGGCTGCAAATGCCCAAGAGGATGAGAAGGGAGGGAAGGTAGGAAGGGAGCCAGGAAAAGGATCTTCAAGAACTCCCAACTGGGAAGGTTTGCAGCTGATCCCCTAGATCCCCTATCGCTGAAAGTTCTGTGGAGAAGTGGGCTTTGTCAGAGCTAGGAGTGGGCTTGGGGGACAGAACGTGGGGACAGGGGGCAGGGCGGGGACTTGTCAGGGAGCAGGTCAGAGTTCCACTATAGTGCTTCTAAGGCAGGTACAGCTGCGGGCGCAGGGGAAATTGTATATGGGAGAAATGGCCTAAGCTTCTGCCCGAGCCTCCACAGACCAGGGAGTTTGACTGAGCTGTCCAACCTCACTAACCTAGGAAACTCAGAGCTGTTGGAACTGCTCAGCATTGTGCTTGGGTATTTATCCCAAGGTGGTTTGGTTCTGTTTAGCCACTAAGCAAATACCACCAAGACCCCTCTGACTGGCTTCAGTCTGAGCCGGCTTCCTGTTGCCACAACTCCACCTCCCTCCCTCAGTTTACTGTTCCTCATTCCAAATCTTCAGTCATTCGTGGGTTTAAATGAAGTGACATTTTTACCCTAACACTCCTTGGAGATTGAACACTAATAAAACGCAGCAATTACAATAAATAGTAATGACAGGAGCAGCTGGACACTGCTGTGAGAGGCCAAGGGACAAGGGACCCATGATAGCTACCTCTCCTGTGGGTCCTGGGAAGCGCCTGTTTCCATTCCCAAGGTTCCGTTCATAAGGTGAAGGCTTTCCAGCCTGAAGGACTCCGTTCTGGCTTTCTCCTCCCCTGCACTTTCTCTTGGATCTCCTCACTGGGGCACCAGTATCTTCCATCTCTATAGTTGAGCCTCCCCAACCTCTAGGTTAATCTACCCACAGTGTAGGGTACAGGGAACAGGGCTGCAAGAGCTGCTAAGGACCTGGAATGGGTAGATAGAGACCAAGGAGACAGGACAGAGGGGTGACTGCAGATATCCAGGGGTTATAGGTCTCAGTCCTGTCTGTCATTTAGTAAGCATACAACTTTGGGCAATGAACCACCCGAAGAGATCTGTGTGTTCATTTGTAAAAGGTTATTAGCGACACCTTTTTGTGTGTGTGTGGGATCACTGTGAAGATTAAATAAAATAATTCACATGGAGTGCTGAACACAAAGGCAGCCCTCATGCAACATTGATTATTGACATTGCTGCCCTGGGTAGCGGGTTCCTGCTGGACTTAAGAGAGTCCCTTGGCAGGGAACAAGAAGTAGAGGGGTGGGGAGGAAGTGCAGAGTAAGGCAGGAGTGTTCAGTGCGGGGGAGTCCTGGAGTTCTTTTTCCCATCGGTCTCTGCGCTCCAGGCCACCCTCACTCCCTGCTGCCTTTCCATCAGCACCACACACACAGATGTGGCCCAAACCCATCTGTTAGCAAATGGCAAAGCCCCCAGCGTCCTTGCCACTCTTTAATAATTTAGTGTAAGCTGCTGGGTGAGGGCTGACCGGAGTGCTGACATCCATTTTAATAGAGTCCTTTCTGCGCCTCCTCAAGCTTCATGTGAGGGACTGTGGGCTGCAGACCCTGCAGAGCTCATCCCCACCGGCCCCCCTCTCATGGTGGGAATGGGATGTCATGCATGGATAGAGATGTGGGCCTGGTGTAGGCACAGCAGCTCAAACATGCAGCCAGATCAGTCCTGAGGTCCAGGCAAGAGTGAACTCTGAGCCTCCAAGACAGGAAACTTCTCCAGGGCATCAAGAGCAATTAAGACACCTGTCCATCCTTGGTGTCTTAGTTAGGGTTTTACTGCTGTGAACAGACACCATGACCAAGGCAAGTCTTGTAAAGGGTGGTTCAGCCATTATCATCAAGGGAGGAGCATGGTAGCATCCAGGCAGGCATGGTACAGGAGGAGCTGAGAGTTCTACATCTTCATCTGGAAGCTGATAGAAGAATACTGGCTTCCAAGCAGCTAGGATGAGGGTCTTAAAGCCCACGCCCACAGTGACACACCTACTCCAACAAGGCCACACCTTCTAATAGTGCCACTCCCTGGGCCAAGCATATACAAACCATCACACTTGGCTTCTAGACCAGGTTATAGCATACTCTTTTCTTTTTTCTTTCTTTTTTTTTTTTTTTTAAGATTTATTTTATTTATTATATGTAAGTACACTGTAGCTGTCTTTAGGCATTCCAGAAGAGGGCGCCAGATCTCATCAAGGATGGTTGTGAGCCACCATGTGGTTGCTGGGATTTGAACTTATCACCTTCAGAAGAGCAGTCGGGTGCTCTTACCCGCTGAGCCATCTCACCAGCCCCCAGCATACTCTTTTCTAAACCAGAACAACACCGGAGCCTTTCTGATATGACTGGCATTAAGGAAAGGTCTACAGTCACCCTAGAGGAACAAGTAGCCTTGGGGGCGGGGTGTGGTGGTTTGAATAAGATTTCCCCCACAATAGGCTCACCAATTTGAACATTTATCCTTAGTTTGTGGCACCCTTTGGGGGGCAGTTATGGAACCTTTAACTGAGAAGTCTTTTTCGGAGGAGGTATCTCACTAGAGGATGGGCTTTGGGGGGTTATAGCCTGGTCTCACTTCTTGCTTTCTTCCAACCTGCTTGCTGTGTGGGGGTGAAGATGTGGTCATCCAGCCTTCTGCTGCTGTTACTATGCCATGCCCGCTCCACCATCATGGATTCTATCCCTCTGTAGCTGTAAGCCAAAAGAAACCCTTTCTTTCTTACCTTGCTTTTGGCCATGGTATTTTATCGCAGCAACAAGAAGGTAACAAATACATGGGGTAATGTTGTCTTACAGGGAAAGACACCACGTCTCTGGAAAGAAACTGATCTGTTGGGTTCTCAAGAAGAATATAAGGTTTGGGTCCCCCAATTCCCGCTCCAGTCTCACCCTGTGGTGAGACTTTTTTTCTCCTAACAAACAAAAAACAAAACAAAAAGCAGCAGATACTGACTGTCCTGGCTAGTTTTATATCAACTGGACATAAACTAGAGTTATTGGAAAGGAGGGAACTTCAGTTGAGAAAATGCTTCCATAAGACCCAGCTGTAGGGGCTGAAGAGATGGCTCAGTAGTTAAGAGCAGTAGGTGTGTTGGATCTGATGCCCTCTTCTGGTGTGTCTGAAGACAGCGACAGTGCACTTACATAAAACAAACAAATAAATCTCTTTTTAAAAATCAGGCTACAATGCAGTTTCTTAATTAAAGATCAGTGGGGGAAGGCCCAGCCCATTGTGGGCGGGGCCACCCCTGGGATGATGGTCTGAGGTTCTATAAGAAAGCAGGCTAAGCAAGCCCTTAGGAGCAAGCCAGTAAGCAGCACTCCTCTGTGGCCTCTGCATCAACTCCTGCCTCCAGGTTCCTTCCCTGCTTGAGTTCCTTACCTCCCTGCTCTGGATGATGAACTGTCATACAGAACTGTGGATGGCATAAATCCCACCCCCTCCCCATGTTGTTGGTCATGGCCGTTTCACCACAGTGATAAAAAACCAAAGACTAAGGGCTTTTCTTCCCTTCCCTTCCTCTTTCCCTTCCTCCTTCCCTTCTGTGTACATCACTCAAACATTTCTTATTTACCCAAGTATTTTGCTAGGAGTAGAGAGAAACAAATGCCATCTGAATTCTTGCCAGAGAGGCTTCTAGAAAGTTCGGTAGATGCCTCTATTTGGATCTCCTACGAGAGGAAGATCCAAGTACCCCTTATTCACATAGAGATTCTCTTCTTGTGCTCAAGGCCAAGAAAGCTAACCCCACCCTTAGACAGAGCCTCAGGACCACAAGCTGTGGTCTGGAGACTTCACATCCTGCAGACTCCTCCCCAGACTCATCCTGAATTCTGTGTCTTCTTTAAACAACCCAATCAACTGCAATTTGTACCTGTCTATATCCTCTTGGGTGTGGAGCCACCCAATGAAGGTTGACATCAAATTTTTACAATCTGAAGAGTTAAATAAGTGTAGTCCCACCTGATAAGGAGAGACTGTGAAGGCTGACATCCCTCTGTGCCTCCTTCTGCTTTGGGGGGTCCAAGAACAGATACTGGAGGAGTTGAAGGCAAGGGGAGCTGCTTTCCTCTTGGGCTACAACCCCAGGTCTAGCTAGTGAGACCTGAAGTTTGTGTTGTTTCTGTAGCACACAGGTGCTGGAAAATACATCTCTTCTAGTATTCTGGACCACACGGGTTTTTTTCTCATTCTTCTAAAAAATATTTTCATTAATTCTTTGAAAATTTTATACAATGTCTTGTGAATGTAGTCACCCCAACTTCTCATATATTTACCCCAAACTTCATGCCCTCTTCTTTGTACTCACTAACTCCAATTTGTATTGTCTCTTTCCTCTTGGGTGTGGAGTCACCCTATGAAGTGTGGTTGACCTACCAGGAGCCAAGACCTTTAAAAGAAAACGGATTCTTCCCCCATAACTTGTCAACTGTCCATAACTCCTCAGTTAAGGGTAAGAGATCACGGACCCCTTCCCTATCTGTGCAGGAACGTTGATTGGCTTGTTCTTGCACAAGTCTTACACAGGCATCCACAGCTCCCATGGGTTCATGAGTAGAGTTCCCATCAGAATCAGAAGGCACTGTTTTGCTCTGGTCCTCCTCAGCTTCTGGATCTTCCAGCCTTTCGACGCCATCTTCTGTGGAGATTATATTTTAATTAGAAGAGATAGGAGGGGAATTATGACTCTGGAAGAGTGAAAAAAAATCCCAGAGTCTCTCTGGTTGTGGAAGACTCACGGGCCGCTATGCCCTGACCTCAGCCACCCCCTTAGCTCCGAAGGCCACAGCGCTTTGTCAGCTTCTGAGGACAGTAAGGAGCTTAGGACAGCTCTAGTCTGGGATGAATGCTTCCCTGGGGACAGATCTCCAAAGTGTAACATCTACACCTTTGTGCCTGAGTGCTGGCTAATGGACCTTTGTGATTCATGCTCTGGAAATAACTCACGGTCACAGGACCGCTGGGTTAAAAAAGCCAGGGAGGTAGGGGTGAATGACAGGCAACTCTGGGATGTGGAGAACTGTGGAGCTGGGGGTGGGGTGGGAGTAGATGCCTGGTCTGATGAATGGCTGCAGTCAAATGTCAAAACCAAGGGCATAAAATTGCCTCCTGTGGTAGGTCAGCCTCGGTTCCAGCAGGCAGCAAAGGTCTAGTTAGCGCCCCTGTCATTAAGCAATATAGACACAGGTAATTTGCTTCACTCTCGGATGCGAAGTTAAATGACTCGCCATTATCTTATTAATGAAATCAGGGCTTGAGAATGAAGCTCTCCTGGCATTCTGCCGCTGTAGCACTTTCTAGAAGGGTCAGACGGTCATGGCCCCTGTGGCTTACTTCTCTGAGACTTTCCTCTTCCACAAATGGAGCTTCCCTGGACCACTGGTGGCTGAGCCCAGGGGTGGGGGTGGGGTGGGGGGGTGGAAACTCAGGAGTCCCCTCAGCTCACAAAAGGTCTGCTAAATGGGAGTCCCTGATGGGCTCCCAGGGTCCTTGGGTAGGTTCTGAGTGGTTGAGCCTGAATAGACAGGTTGAGTCAGAGTCAAGCTTTGAGATTGGTCAGGAAGAGGAGGAGCCGCATTTAGTGGCCACCCTTGGTGGGATTTACCTTACTCCACTCTCCAGCATGTTTCCCACTCTGGTTCAATTGTTCTCTTAGACTCTAGAGCTGAGCCCGGGGACTTGGGAAAGGGGTGTGTCCATCTGCAAGTAGGACACAGCCAGGCAATAGTGACTTAACTTGGTTGTCCTCAAGAACCTGGAGCAAGTGTTCTGGGCACTGGCAGCCCCCTTGTGGGGTTTTGAGTACTCCAATTTCATCAAAGGTGGTGGCGACCTGCCAAGGGGACTCATCCTATCCCGTCTTCTTCATTTGATTGTGTTTGGGTACTGGGGATCATCTCAGAGCCTTGAGTGCTTGGAATATACACCTCACCACTGAGGTACACCCCAAGCTTTCCCTCTCTGTGTTAAATCAAGCAGGGCCATATTTTCCACGGACCACCAACAGATTCTCTTGGGCCCTTGTGATGGTTTGTGTTAATTGTTAACCTGACAGGATCTAGAATCACCTGTGAGATGGATATCTGGCCAGGTGAGTAGGGATGCCATCTTGATTGTATCAATTGATAGGGACAGACACTTACTGTAGATGGCACCAGTCCCTGGGCAGGGGATCCTGGACTCTATCCTTTGCCGTTTCTGGATTGTGGATGTGATGGGACCAACTTCATCAAGCTTATACCACCAAACTTCCTATGGAAGATCTTTAGCACTTCGCTTGAGGTGGTAGAGTTGAGCAGCATCTAAGCCAGCGCTGCCTGCCTCCCCTCAGAGCCAACTGCAGAGTCCTCCCCAGGGAAAAAGAGGGATGACCATGCACAGGTGTCAGCTACACTTCTCCTGAGTTCAAAAGTCAGTTAAGGAAGAAGCTCATAGTTAGACAAGCTGAGCCTCCTTTGTCTAAAAATGCCTGGAGACAGAGTGTTTTGTACTTGAAGATTCTTTTCAGAATACTTGTATTTACATAATGAGATATCTTGGGGATGAGACCCCCCCAAAACTAACCATGAAATTTATTTATGTTTCCTATAAATCTTATGCATATAGCCCGAAGGTAATTTTATACAATATGCTTAGTGATTTTGTGCATGAAGTAAAGTTTCATGGTGTGGAATTTTCCACTTGTGCAGGCACAAAGGCACTTGAAAAGTTCGTGGTTTGGGAGCCTTTGGGACGCTGGATTTCCGAATTCAGGATGCTCAGCTTGCATTGCATAGAAGGCCCCAGAATCTCTATAAACCAGCGTTCCCAAGAGACCAGCCACACAAGAGTCCCCGGGATACTTGTTCTTTCTACTGTAGCTGCAGTTAGGTGTTCTGTGGGATGGTCTGGCTGCAAAGTGTCATTCATAACCTCATGCACCAGGGATTAAGCTGCCAGCTAATAGGCCTTTGGAGGAAGGGACGGGATCCTGAGGGCTCCGACCTCATTCCCTGATGGATCCACAAGGTGATACAGCCATCTGGAAGACAGAAAAGGTAGGGAGCAGTGGGAGGAAGTGGGTCATTAGGGGTGGGTGTGTCCTTGGGGCCATGTCTTGCCCTGATTGCCTTTCCTTCGCTTCCTATTCACTAACACATCAAGCACATGGAGCGTGAGAGATGGCTCAGTGGGTAAGGGCACTTATCGCTCCTCCCGAGGACCCAACATTGGCTCCCAGCATCTACATCAAGAGGCTCACACCCATCCGTAACTCCAGCTCCAGAATCCTCTTCTGGCCTTTACCAGTACCCACACGTGGCATACACTGTCTCTCTCGCATATACATGTTAAAATACCTTTTAAAAGTGAAATGAAGGAAAAGACAACTTCTACCTCATGCTCCTTCTGCCGTGATGTTCTGTCCAAGGGTATGGGGCCAGTGATGACCAACTGGACCCTCTCAAACTGGGAGCCAGAGTAAGTCCCTGAGACAGGTGAGATGGCTGGGTAAAGGTGCATGCTGCCACCTGTGACCTCAGTTTGATGCCTGGATCCTGCATGATGGAAAGAGAGAAACAACCCTCCCAAGCTGTGCTCCGACCCCCACACAAACAAATAAATGGGAAAAAAACACTCAAAAGGGAAACGCGTCTTTCTTTGAGTTGCTTCTATGAGGGTGTTGTGGCTGGTTTTTGTGGTTTGGGGTTTTAGTGTGTGTGTGTGTGTGTGTGTGTGTGTGTGTGTGTGTGTGTGTGTGTTGTCACAGTGATAACATGAGTAACAACACACAGCCTGAGAACGTTTCCCACATCAAGGATTGCCTCCTCTCCTGGGAGTAAGCCTGCATTCAGTTGCTTTGAATTGAACGGTTTCTGTGATGTGAATGCTCTGTGCTCTTCCTGCTTAATTAACTGGCTACACACACACACACACACACACACACACACACACACACACGGCTCTTGATATAGAATCAAGGCTAGCAGCCAACTCTCACAATTTTATTTTTTACATTTGTGTGTGTGTATGGTGTATATGGTGTGTATGTGTGGTGTGTGTGTTTATGTGTGTATGTGGTGTGTGTGTGGTGTGTGTGTGTATGGTGTATATGGTGTGTATGTGTGGTGTGTGTGTTTATGTGTGTATGTGGTGTGTGTGTGTGTGTATATGTGTATGTGTGTGTGTGGTGTGTGTGTGTATGGGTGTGTTTGTAGGTCAGAGGACCGTGTGGTGGGGCTTGGCTCTCTTCCAGGGATGGACTCAGCTGGTCAGGCTAGGAGCTAGCACTTTAGTCCACTGAGCAATCCTGATGATCCCTAGCCTTAGACTCTTTTTGAGATAGGATCTCACTGTGTAGTTCTGGTTATCCTAGAACTCTCTCTGCAGACCAGGCTGACCTTGAACTCACAGAGATCCACCTGGGAGTTCTGCCTCCCAAGGACTGGAACTGAAGGCGTGGGCCAGCACACCCCATTCAGCCTCAGCCTCCCGGTCCTCCTCAGCCTCCTGAGTGTTGGGATTACAACAACTTTTAAAACAGAACAAAACTTCACCCCTATTCTACTCACTTTATTGATTTGAAAGATTAAAAACAAACAAAACAAGAAACGAGATGCCTGCAAGTAGAACTATTATATTTTCCATTCTGTTTGATGCCAAGAGCTATGGACCGAAGGCCGGTATCTCTTCTCCTCCCTCCCTGCCTGGGTGATAAAGTCCCAGGGGACTTGCTTCCACCATCAGAGGGCTCTTCCTCTCATGCAGCTGTCCATTGCTACCAAAGCTACCATAGCTACCAAAGGGGTAGGTCTGAAGACAGATGCTGCCTAGAATACCTGATGGGAGATGTGGGCACCCTGGAGCCACAGTGGACCCCTGGCATTGCCCATTTGCCAAGGGTAACCAGTTGCTTCTGGCTGCTGGCATGCATTGCAAACTCCCCTTGCCCAGAACACTGTCAGGCTGACAATCACTCCCAGGATCCTGGGGCTGAGACCAGTCAGACCCACTTTTAGATGGGTCTGGAGTGTTCAGCAATGTTTCCTTGGCCCCGAAAGCTGCTCTCCGTGTCCCAGAGAGCCATGGTTCCCAGCTACTGTCTCCTTCAGCTCTTGACGATGGCTTTGGTTCTGATAAGCTATGCCTGATTTGGAAGGTAAAAAGCAAGCAAGAAAGCTTAGGAAACCAGAACATTCATTTTCACACTGCTACACCAGAATCCTAAAGGTTCCTTCTCACCGCTCTTTGGGCGATGGAGGCGGGGAGGGGCTTCCCCAAGACTCTGTCAGGTGGAATGAGAGAAGTCTTGATGGTCAACCTCATAGGACAGCACCATTCACCACACATGACAGCAAAGAATGAGTTGTTCAAGACCTGCGTTTTGAGTGGCTTTGAGGGAGGAAAGGAAAACAGATGGCATGAGAGAGGAAAGGAAGAAAAAAAAGAAAGGAAATGAATGTAAAAGAAGCAAACAGGAAGAGAGGAGAAAAGAAAGGAAGAGACAGGAAGGGAAAGGAGAGACAGGACGGTAGGGAGGGACATAAGGCTTGCTCTGCCAGCTTCCACACATGCATCATTGGAAGAGTGAACCTTTGCTTCCTTTTGTAGACGATGGCATAGAGACTGAGAGCAGTTAGCAACTTCTCTGCTGTCCCTCAGCTGGTTAAAGGAAGAGCTGGTGTGCTCAGAGGCATCTGCATTAGCTATGACACTCTAGGGTCCAGGCCGGCAGTGTGAGCCATGGTCCCCGAGAGAACCACTCAAGACAGCCCATGATTCCCAGTGTGCCTCAGTCTCTGCTCTGTGCAGCTGCCCTCGGTGACCCCGCCCCCACCCCGTCTGCGCAGGATCAGGCCTGGCTGGGATATGTAGATTACGTGGTGGTGGTGCAGCAGCACTCCTGGCCTTGGAGAGCTGGCTGAGACAAAGAAGGGCGGGCTGTGTGCATAGGATGGTGCTGGCTGGATACCATTGAACCAGCGTGCTCTGAGGGCCAGTAGCAGTCCTCGGGTTGTCTGTAGGGCTGGACTATGCGGCTGCCCCTATGCGCGGGGTTTTTCCGCTCTTTCATGAATGTCTTCCTCCACGTTCCTCCTCCATTCTGCCTCCTTCTGTAAAAGGTTGGCTGCTCCCAGGGCAGAGGCGATATCTCAGTTGGAGTCTAAAACTGAGCACCTAGAGATGGCCCAGCCTCTAAGGGCAGTGGCTCTCTAATGTCCCTTTTTCTCTCCCACCTACAAGTCTCAGGAGCTGCTATTCTCCCTGCGGGAGCTAGCAAGTCACATGACAGGTGCCATTGTGTGACTGACTCCAGCCCCACGTTTCTGTCCACCCATGAGTCATCTCTGCGTTGGATGCTACCAACTCTCTGTGGAGAAGCTGGTGAGCAGCTTACGCTGTCACTGTGTCATCTCGTGCTGCTGGAGGGAGGTGCATCATGGCACTCAGTTTACTGCAAAGACCAGGGCTTCTGGGCCTGGAGAGCAGGTGGGGTGGGCAGGTAGAGAGAACAGGCAGACTGGGTCAGGGGAGAGAGCTGGCAGAGGAGAGCACAAAGAATCATAGCTCGTGGATAGCATCTTGTTGGGATTTACACAGACTGTCCTGTGTGTGTGTGTGTGTGTGTGTGTGTGTGTGTGCCACACGAGCCTGCCTGCTCTCCCCCCACCTGCCCAGCCTGCCTGCTCTGCCCCCACCTGCCCAGCCTGCCTGCTCTCTAGGCCCAGATTAAGAACCTCAAGCGCTGAACTGGCAAGCTTGCTGTTGCTGTGATAAAACACCGTGACCTAAGCAAGTTCTAGAGGGAAGAGTTTATTTTGGCTCATGCTTCCTGAGGAAGAGCCACTAATGACAAGGAAAGGGCACTCATGTTTCAGGGTAAGCTCAGAGCAGGGAAAGTCAATGTGGGGAAAGTCAATGTAGCAGGTTTGAAGCAGATGGCCACATTGTATCCACATTGTATCCACATTGTATCCACATTGGATCCACAGCTCTCTTCTTTTTATGTAGTCTAAGACCCCAGCCCTGGGTGATCTTAGAATGGTGGTCCCTTCCTTTAGGGTGGGTCTTCTTGTCCAGATTAACCCGTTCATGACGGGCCCAGAGGCTAACCTAATCGGATACTCTCTCACAGGCATATCTGAAGACTTGTGTGGTTTTTCATCTTGTTGAATTGAGAATCGTTATTAACCAACACTTGTACCTAATGGCAAAGTTTCACTCATACAACTAGGCCAAGTAAGTTCAACAGTAAAATAACAGTAAAAACCAATGAAACTAATAATATGTTTTGATAAGTTGTGTGATCATGGCCTCTCTTAGTCAAAAGACTTTACTATGCTCTACAAAACCCACTTCTTGGGATACCGTGAATGATATAGTGCCCATGACTTAAAGTGATGGTGCTTGCATTGTGAGGTAGTAGTAGGCTTCAGTGTAAGGCTTATTTGAACGCAACACAGTGGCACCTCCACAATGCATCAGTGTAACAGCTGAGACGGCTGCTCAGTGATGATGGGAGGGTAGCCTTTACAGTGTGGATACCCTGCAAATGGGATGACTCATGTGACAGGCAGGATGGAGTAGGGCAGGGAGGGGTTCTACCATACCAATCAGACAGTACATGATTTCAAATTTATAAAGGGGAATCTTTCTGGAATGTTCTATTTCATATCTTTTTTTAAAAATCAATTTATTTTTATATTTTTTAATCAATATATTTTTAATTTTATGTGTATGAGTGTTTTTGCCTTCATGTATTTTTGTGCTCTGTGTGCTTGCCTCATAGCTGTGGAGGCCAGAAGAGAGCACTGAATCCCCTAACGCTGGAGCCAACAGATGACTGTGAGGTACCATAGGGGTGCTGCGAACCGAAATTGGGTCCTCTGAAAGAGTTATATGTGCTCTTAACCACTTCTCCAGACCCCTGATTTTGTATCCTTTGACCAGGTTGTCTGTGGGTAACTAATACCTCAGCAAGTGAGATCACGCAAGCGAGGGGGTCACTGTGCTGGGCTTCCTCTTTGAAAGCACACAATCCCATATGCCAAGCATGACCTTTACTCTCATTCACTGGTTCTCGGGGATCTGGCAGGTGCACTGGCACCAGAAGAAGATCCAAAATAGGCCATGCAATGTACTATCTGGTTTTGTGTGTCAACTTGACCCAGGCTGGAGTTATCACAGAGAAAGGAGCCTCCCTTGAGGAAACGCCTCCATGAGATCCAGCTGTAAGGCATTTTCTCAATTAGTGATCAAGTGGGGAGGGTCCATTGTGGGTGGTGCCATCCCTGGGCTGGTAGTCCTGGGTTCTATAAGAAAGCAGGCTGAGCAAGCCAGGGGAAGCAAGCCAGTAAGTAACATCCCTCCATGGCCTCTGCATCAGCTCCTGCTTCCTGACCTGCTTGAGTTCCAGTACTGTACGGGCTCCCCACCCCCTTGTTCCAGCTGGCCCTGCTCCCCGCTCGCTCCAATCGGCTCCGCTTGCTCCGGCCGTCCCCGTTTGGCTCTGCTCGCTCCGGACAGCCTCGCTTGCTCCGGTTGGTCTCTCCAGTCCAAGGATTCATTTCATTATTCTTCATAAGTACGCTGACTGCAGACGCACCAGAGGAGGGTGTCAGATCTTGTTACGGGTGGTTGTAAGCCACCATGTGGTTGCTGGGATTTGAACTCATCACCTTCGGAAGAGCAGTCGGGTGCTCTAACCCGCTGAGCCATCTCACCAGTCCCAGTCCTGACTTCTTTTAGTAATGAACAGCAATGTGGAAGTGTAAGCTGAATAAAACCCTTTCCTCCCCCACTTGCTTCTTGGTCATGATGTTTGTGCAGGAATAGAAACCCTGACTTAGACACACAGCAAGGATACAACTCTGTCTGTATCTCTGTCTGCAAAGGTTAGGGAACGCAGCTTAGGGGAGATCAGAGCTGGCCGTCAAGTGACTCTTTGCCCCACCTCAGCCTGGCTGCCTTCACCCTGGTTGATAAGCAGTGTGGTATCAGAGTTTGACTGGGCTCCATGGTGCTGGCTTTATAAAAGGCATCTCACTCACTCGTAGCTATTCAGATTTCAGAAATAAACGCTCCGCACTGCTGATCAGAGCGCCCGGAGTCAACAGAGCCGGTGACATCTTAAGAAATGCACCCAGTACTTAAGGCTTTCATCTTAATTATACATGTTCAAATCATAGACAGATTTTCTCCTTCTGGTCCTGAATATCAGAGCTGCCAAATCCAATTGAATCATCTTCTTTTAAATGCATTTTTTGCAGCCTGTGTTTCTCCGTTTTCCCTATTTCCATTGTAAACGAGCACCGGAATTGTGCTGAGGGCCCTTTTCTTACAGGCTGTATTATTCAACCAGCAAACGAAGAGAGAAAAATGCTGATTGCAAAAGAATTAAAAAAATGGTCCTGGGCAGCCTCAGGCTTCGGCTAGGGCCAGATGTGGCCAGGCCTGGGACCATCTCTGCTGGATCATGTCTGTCCCTCATCCCCTAGGAAGGGAAGGATGGAAAAGATGATTCTTTAGGGAGGGCATGCTCCTTCAGGGATGAGCCTCCAGGCCTGAGCAGGAAGGAGAGCCTTGGAAGTCTGCAGACTGGTTCTGGCATCTGTATTTATACATGCACTGTATTTATATTTATTTATTTATTTATTTATTTTGTCACGTCTTGGTTTGAACCACCTTGGGGACTCATCTCCTGGAATCCCTCCAGGGTATGTTTTTACTGTCACTGGCTGCACTGACATTCGGTGCTTCTGTCTTCAGTGCAGCTCATTGCTTCTATCTTCCCGGGGTAAGGAGGTGGCTGCCGATAGGCTCCCTGACTTCAGATGGGAACAGCAGTTGGCAGCAGAGATGCGATCTAGGAGCCCAGTGCCTGTTGTCCTTCTGATTGTCCCTTTGTGTCTTGCTTCCTGTCCCGCCCCTGCTCTGGAACACTCTGGCACATGCTGGGGTCTTAGCATTGACTTTGGTGTTCTCATTTCTTACCAATTTCACTGTTGTTGATTTCACTGAAGCCTGGTGTGGTGTCTGAGCCCAGGACCTTGGACCCATTTTGTAGCAGGGAGAAAAGTGCCTTTGATTCAGACCAGGCTCTGGAGTCCAGTTGTACGTAGAACAGCTGAGTTGTGTCTCTGTGGTGGTTAATATTAAGTTGACTGGATTTGGAATCACCCATGAGACAAGTGTCTGTTAGGTGTTGCCTGCAAGGGCTTATCTAGATTAGATTAACTGAGGTGAGAGATTCAGTCTAAATGTGTGTGGCACCATGGGCTGGGTCACATACCACGTAAAAGGGGGAGCATGAGGTGTGGTGGTTTGAATAGGAATGGCCCCCATAGATTCATGTGTTTGAATGCTTGGCCATAGGCAGTGGCACTATTAGGAGGTATGGCCTCGTTGGAGGAATTATGTCACCTTGAGGGTGGGCTTTGAGCTCTCCTATGCTCACGCTTCACCCCGTGTGGCACGGTCCTTCTGCTGCGTGTGGATCAAGCTGGGTAATCCTTGGCTCCTCCAGCACCATGTCTGCCTTGGTGCTGCCATGCTTCCCGCCATGATGACAACGGACAAAGCCTCTGACATTTGTAAGCCAGACCCAATGAAATGTTTTCCTTTACAAGAGTTGCTTTAGGCATGGTGTCTCTTCACAGCAGCACAATTCAACTAAGTCATGAGTTGGGCGCTAGGATTCATCTCTCTTAGCTTCTGACTTGCAGATGTCACGTGATCAGCTTCCTTATGATCTTGCCACCATGGCTTTCCTGCCACGAGAGACCGTGCCCTTCTGAACTGTGAGATGGAATAAGCCCTTTCTCTCCTAGCTTGATTGTTGTTAAGAATTCTATCCTAGCACAGAAGAGCTTACTGATTACCTTCCCTTGTTATCATAACATCCCGCTCCTCAAGGTCTGCATGATGTGGATGTTAATACTGCTTGTTACAGGTGTGTAGTAAGGCTCCAGTGTACATGCCCATAAGGAGCCAGGACACAGCTGTCTCCAGCACTGTTGATGCTTCCCCTTTCTCCTAGACTCCTCTACTACCACCTGCAGGAATTTGCCAGCTGGAAACACTTAGGGAAGCTGATACCCCAGGGATAGGGGTTGGCAGGTGTTGAAGTTTCATTTCTGTTGTGATAAAATGCACTGATAACAAGCAACTCAGAGCAGGAAGGGCTTATTTTCTCTCGAGATTCCAAGGTTAAAGTCCATCACCTTAGGGAAATCATGGAGGACAGAGCATGAGACAGATGGACACATCATATCCATGCAAGAGCAGAGAGAAATGAATGCACACACACACACACACACACACACACTCAACTTGCTTGCTTGTGCTTGACTCCATCTCTCCAATCTTACACAGTTTGGAAGCCCCTGTCTAGGGAATGGTGCCTCCTACAGTGGGCTGGGTCTTCCCACATCAATTAACTGAAGATAATTCCTAACCGATTTATCCACAGGCTATTTCTATATAGACAACCCACCGTTAAGACTCTTTTGCTGGGTGATTCTAGGTTGGGTCAAGTTGACAAATAAAACTAACCATCAGAGTCTACTATTGTCTCTGAGAGATGCACTTCTGGGGTCCCTGGTGGAATAGAGGCTGGTTGTCCACAGCAGTGATGCTCATCAGGCTAGCTTTTCCACTTCTTCTCTTTGTGCTTCTGGGTGCCTGTTAACTGGCCTTGTAAGTGCACTCTCTCTCTCTCTCTCTCTCTCTCTCTCTCTCTCTCTCTCTCTCTCTCTGCCTAGAGCACCCATTTTACATTATAAAATGTAAAATGAGACTTTAACGAACTGGTAAACAATTATGTTTAGGAGCTTAGCCAGCTGCAATCCTCCAGCTGCATCTGTTTGACCTCCATTTGGCATCACCGTGGACATATAGTCTTCTTATGGATGAGCCAAATGCTGCCAGTCCCCCAGGCATCTGAGTCTCCACTGCTAAGCTCACTCCAGCCAGGACTGGCCTTCCCAGGCTGCCACTGGGCATCTTTCTTTCACTACATTGTTAAAAACAGTTTGGATTTGGGGATTTCTCTAGCTAATGAGGTGGACACAGGCTGTCACAATGAAGAGGTGACTGAGCTTGAAGACTATAGCTTGTGAAATGGTCAGTGACTTTCATCCCATCCCTGTCAAAAGGCCATAGCTGAGGCTACTACACATGGCAGATTCAATGTGTCTGTCTAGGGGTTGAATGCAGAAGAGACCTGTAAAACACCCCTAAGAGCTCACCTAGCGGCAGTGGACTGGGTCATGTTTGTAGAGGCCAGTTCATAGTGAAGACACACAATTGTTATGTTTAAAATGTGTGTTTTGAAAATTCCTTCCTGGGGGAACCAGTGAATTTGTGAGCTTATTTAAAGAGCACTGGCGAGAAGTTAATGACCGAACACAGGTGACCTCAAAGCAGCCACACTGGAAAGCTATCAGCAGCATGGATGCTTCCTCCATAGCTACATAGATGGAGTCCTTTTCCATTAATCTTCCCCAGCGTGCACGCACGGACGCACACACGCACACACACACATCCTCCTGAGACCTTCAGAACTAAATGTAATTAACGGAGAACTGCATTAAAAAGGCTGGGAGGAGATGCTGGCCACTCAGGTGAGGGTCCAGTAACCCTGCCCACCCATTCCTTCTGAGTGCTGACGGATCCTTTAGAGCAGGCAAGGCTGAGCTGACAAAGATGGTGACTTCTTGCTCAGAGGACAGAGTTCTGGGCTCGCTTGGTCTCTCACATTGCATTCTTGGCTGTAAATTGGTTTTTGGTAGCAAGGGACTGAGTGAGAGGTTAGCGCAGACTTTGGGGGGTGCTTGGGAAAGGTGGGACACACATATCCTGACCCTACGACATCCTGCGCTCCCTGGGTCAGGAACACAGATAGCATCACGGCTGGAGGGAGAGGGGGGCAAGCTTCTGAGAATCATCCAGGGAGCTGAGAACTCGAGGAGGCTCAACGGATGGAGCTGAGGGCTCCTTGTGAACACTCCGGGCCCTCTCAGAGTCTCCAACTCCACGTAGGGAGTTTCTCTGAGTGAGGGACCCTGCGTGGTTGCCTGTTCTAGTGTCTACAAAGCTGGCCTTGGCAGCATGCCACAGGAGCATAGCCCAAGTCGCTCCAGCTCCTTGTTGCGAGTTGGTTTTTCTTTGCACATACAAGATTCGCTGGGCTGTTACTATTGGCTCAGTGCCTGGGAGAGTCAGTCCCCCAGTCTGTGGTCAGACAGTCCTCTGTACCCAAGCTCTCTGTATCTATCCATCCTCACTGTCCCCTGCTCCTAGTCTGGAAGCTCCACGCCCAAGCCCTGGTCCCCTAGGCGGGGCACTCACCGCAGCAAGCTCCCTGTGTCTGCATTGCGTGGAGATGAATAGATAAAGGTGCTAATAAGACAGAGTGCTAATTAATTGCAGTGAGCTCTATAGCTTTGCTGGGTTTAATGCTGAGAGGAGAAGGCATTTACTCTGTTCTCTCTTCTACCGGCTCTCTTCTGCAATTATTTCAACGGCGGCGGCGGAAAATGTGCAGATTGCTAATAATTATTAAATCTGATCACCATTAGCCTGCAAGCTCCAAGTAGCGTGCTCAGCATCTTCGTGGCTCCCGACCTCCACAGCAGAGTTCAGGTAAAGAGAAGCCACGAGCCACTCTCCCAGGGGAGCTTTGTCTGTGCCCACTTGTACCTCTTGTCGATAGTCTTTTCCTCTCTGCTACGTATGACCATTTCTCAAGTTTGCCAGCTCTGCATATCTGAAGGTGACTACTGGGCATACCCTGTTCCTGGTGTGTTTAAAATGGGTACTAGAGAGACCTGGCCCTGTCATTGTGGTGGGGAGGGAGAGAACTGAATCAAAGAAGATTGCTATAACTTGTCAGACCAGTTGGGTCTGCTTGCACAGATCATCTTCTGAGCTGGAACTGGGTGTGCTAACCTCTAACTCTCAGAGGGAGGGAGGAGTGGAGGAAGGTCATTGGACCCTCACCTGAGTATCCAGATAGCCTTTCCATCTTGCTCTAAGCAGCTCTGTCCTGACTTAGACTGGTCTTGGGAAAGATCAATGGACGGTTGGATGGGCTCCATCTATGCTGTCATGGGGAAGTTGTCATCCATGTTGCTTATGCTGTGTTGGGTGAGACTTTCTGGGCTGGCTTTTGGCTCCTCACCCATGCTATGTAATAAAGCACAATGAATGTATTGATTCTTCGGGGGAGCTTTGGTCTATCATTGGAATTTTGTTCTATCCCCTGCCTCAAGAGAAAACGTTCTCAGAATATCTGTTTCTAGTTTAGTTAGGGACCTGCAGGGCGAAGCTGGCACATTCACAGGGTTAAGGGATGAGAGTTTAGGGAGGGGCTGTTTTGGAGGGATAGGAGGGTGGTGCCACATGTGCTGTGAACTTGATGCCTTCACCTCTCTCTGGGGCACACAGGGCAGGCACCCTTTTTTGGACAGCTGGGTGGTGACCCCATTGCCTTGCCTTAGCTTCTTGCCTCTCTGTCCCCAGGCCCCTGGGAGGAAGCTCTCTGGGATGAACAGCGAGAGAGCTTTTGATCTCAGACAAATGGCAGACCCTCTACCCATCTCTGTCATCAGCTCTCACACTCTTGACACCACTGTACTGCTACCTTAATCACTCCAGGGCAAGGTGAGACAACAGGGGCAGCAGGGATTTGAACTCAGGTCTCAGAGACCCTGATAGCTCAAACTATCTGGCTGGTCCCAATTCCCCTGTCTTGCTCACTCCTTGCTGGGAAATCATAATAAAGGCCCCTGTCCCCAGGTGTCCTCTTCCTTTTGCTATGGCTGGCCCCATGCGCCCTCTCTCTCTCTCTCTCTCTCTCTCTCTCTCTCTCTCTCTCTCAGTATTTGCAGTCAAACTATGTCTTCAGTGATTGTTATCCTCACCCCCAAATAATAATAAGGCAGATAAGCTGATAGAACTGGACTAGAGAGCTATCTCAGTGGGTAAGAGCACTTGCTCAACAGCCATGAAGATCTGAGTTCAAATCCCAGGAACCCATGTTAAAAGCTGGATGTGGCCATGCACACCTTAACCTTAGTACTGATGTGTCTGTGGTGGGGGAGAGGGTATGGAGACAAGAGGATTATGGGGCACCGTAGCTACCAGCCTGGATGGGAATGTTTGAGCTCCAGGTTCAGTGAGACCTACCTCAAGGGAAGAAAGCGGAGAGTGGTAGAGAGGGACACGGCATTTCTCTCTGGACTTCATAAGCAGACATTGCCACGTACATACACCCACACACATGTGTATACATGTATATAACACACACATGTGTGTACATGTATAACACACACACACACACACACATGCACACACATACACACACGGGATGATAGGAATGGGGCACACAAGGAATGAGAGACATTGGGAGAGGAGCCAGGATGCCATGGTCACCTCCAGCTGAAGCAAAAGAGGAGGGCGAAAGGGTCCAGCTGGAGCTATGTCTGGGAGATGCCAGAAAGAAGTGGTCTTAAGGAGGACAGAGGGCCCTTGATAAACGCAGTGCTTTAGAGAGAGTGGGGACAGGTACCTTCTTCCCACCTCCATCTGCAGTTGCATCCCCAGGTACCACAGGATGCTTCCTGAGTCTGGCCAGGTGGGGTGGGGGGTGGGGGCGGAGAACTGATTGGTAAGGACTGGAGTTGAACCTTGTGGAATCACAAAGCAACACTTCCTGGTTGTCTGATGTTTCCTGGGGAGACATGACCAAACATCTGTTAGCCCCAGACTGGAGTCGATGTCAGACCAAAGAATGTTTCCCTCAAGTCTAACCTGGTGAGCCCATGAGCTTACTAGCGTTACCTACATGCACATGGGGGACTCATCAGCAGCCACTCCCCTGTCCTCCTCAGGGGGGCTGATGACCCATGAGAGTTGCATCTCTGGAACGCTCTGTTCGACCTGCCTGCAGCCCCACCAGTCTCCTTTCCCTATCTATACTCACTGCCTATGCCATCTTGGTAAGGACTTGCAAATCAGGTAACTCCCAGGACTTCTGGAATTTTCTAGGTGTTCTTGGCTTCCCAAGTCTTAAGAGCCTCCTTCTTCTATCATCTGAGGAGATGACATTTTGACTCAGAGGACACAGCTACACCACATGGTTGAATGGCCACGTTTCTTAAAAATGGGTAGGGTGGCCCAGAGGCCACCCCATGTTTTGCTTTCCTTGTTACTGTGGTAAAACCTCCAACAAGAGCAACACAAGGAAGGGAAGGTTTCCTGTGGCTCACAGTCCGAGCGTGGGTCTGTCGTGGCTGGGCTCCACGGTGACACGGTTGTGAGGAGAGCGAGAGACAAACGCTGGTGCTTCAGCCCAGTGAATGGAGCCACCCACAGTCAAGGTGGGTCTTCCTTCCTCAACGATCCCAGCCAGAGATGCTCTCACAGACCTCTTTGGAGTTTTGTCTCCTAGATCATTCTAGAAACTGTCAGGTTGATAATCAATAGCAATCGCTATGCCATACTACAAAGAATCTCCATTTGGGCACCTAAGGAAGCTACAGACGGCCAGATGTGAGTGGTCCAGGCAGTATCTCTCATGCCTGTGTTGTGTGAAAAAAAAATCCCCCCAGTACCCCCCAGCAGTCTCATTAAAATGCAGATTATTTATTCTCTCTCTCTCTCTCTCTCTCTCTCTCTTTCTCTCTCTCTCTCTCTCTCTGGTGTATGTGCATGTGTGTGTACCTATGAGTGTGTGCAGATGTGCTTGCCTGTGCCTTCCTACGTGGAGGCCAGAATTCCATGTCACCTGTCTGCATTTATCACTCTCCACCTGTAGTGGAGATAGGGGAATCCGCTCTAAGAGACTTAAGGGACTGTCCAGGCAGCCAGCTGTCTCTCCAAATTGTATAATTTTGAAGCTAGGTCCTTGTGCTTCCTACATATTCAGGTATGAATTTGTTCTCGAATCTCTGATGGGGTTGAAAACTAGTTATAATCTCATAATCAAACAAGTTATTTAGCATTGAGGAAGATGATGCAGATTTCAAAGGATGGTTTTCAGATGGAAATGCAGGTTAAAATTAGAATGTAATTCAGGTATAGAATTGTAAAACTCTTTAAATTAGGATAGATGTTAGAGGAATGCACCTTAATTGACGAAATTGATGGACTGGATGTTATTAGCATATATCATACCTTATAGTTTATGTAACTAATAACTATGTTCGATGTATATCTGAGAGAAAAGGCCTTTTTAATGGACGGAAAGGGTGAGATGTTGTGGATTGGTTCTAAGGCTATTTGTGTTAATTCAGCACCCCAAATCACATGTCTGTGTGTGGGATACTGACAGTCCCTGCCCCCAGCTAGTTCTAATTGGTAAGTAAAGTGGCCAGCCGCCAATTACTAGGCAGGGAGACAGAGGCAGGACTTTAGATTTCTAGGCAAGGGACCGGGAGAAGGAGGGTTAGAATCACCATGACGGGAAAGCAGAAAGAGCAAGCTACAATATGTAAGAATTGGGGTAGAGTGATCCCAGGGGCCACTCTCCCTATTGGGTCTTCAGTAGCAGAGATGGAATATAGATTATGTAAAGATTATAGAGAGTAATCAGGAGTATTGGAGGGGAGAGAGTGCTAGCCACGGGGAGGTTTGGAAGTGTCCAGCCACTGAGCCATTAAGGTATATTAAAATAGAAGTGTCTCTCTGTGTCTCTCTTTGTGTGTCTCTCTTTGTGTGTCTCTCTGTGTCTCTCTGACTCTGTCTTTGTCTCTGTCTCTCTCTCTCTGTGCTTATCTTTCATTCATGAATCCAAACATTTGGGCGGGTGTAGAGGAGGCGCACACACCCAGCTGGGAAGTACAGAGCAGATTCCTTTACACCGCTACAGTGACCGTACTTTTTGAGACAGGGTCTCTCAGTGAATCGAGAGCTCAGTGTCTGGGCTAGGCCAGCTCTTAGGAGCCATCCTGTCACATACCCCCTACCGGACCCCCTGCTCCGAGGTTATAGGCACACCCAGCATTGCCTGGGTTTTATGTGGGTGCTGGGGATCTGAACTCCTGCTTGCCCAGCAAGCACTGCACCCCCTGAACTATTTCCCTGAGACGCAGATTCTGACTTAGACATGTGGGTAGGCCAGAAATGCCACATGTCCAGTCCCAGGAGCACCGAGTACCTGTTTTACCACACTGAGTTGGGCCTTTCCTCTGCTCTTGTCAAATGCCACTTATCAGGTCTGGGCTGGTCAGCCTGGTCCTACCATGCGTTATGTCTGACCCGTCCTTCTAGCCGCTTTCTGTCTGCTTACTGCTCCAGAGTGCCTTTGACGTCCATCTTTTCTCTTTCCGCCACAGGTGAGGGTCCATAAAAGTGGTTTACCATCTGGCCAGAAATTAACTTTCTCAAGAGACCCTGACCTAGGAAAGCTCTCAAATAAAAGTTTAATTGGCTGCAATTAACACAAATAAATTGGTCTGCCCCGTCTGCAGTGATCAGTTCCCCCCTCTAAAGTCCAGCTCTCCCTTGGCCAGAGAAAGTGCTAGGGAGAAGGACTTTTTGGAATATATGTAGTACCTGCTTGGCTTTGGTGTGCTCTGGGGGACCCTGGCTGCTGGTGTGCTTTGGAGGACCCTGGCTACTGGCTCCTTTATGGCTAAGAAGAGATGGGCGAAGAGATATTTCAGAGCCTTTACTACCTGCCAGCCACAGGCCTGAGGTGGGCACCCACTTTGCCTTGCCCTCTCTCCACAGAGGCATCAGGGGGGAGGCAGAGACTTGGCAGGGCATCTGGCAAAGATGGGTTTGAGTTTGTGTCCGATTCTGGATTCAGTTCATGGCTTTAGATAGGACTGAGCGGGAGAGAGAGAAAGAATGTATTAACACTCTTGGGGACCTATTTAAGTACCTGGGGTAAGTCATGCTAATAGCTTAGTAACATCAATTAGCAAGATAGGTACTATTTTAATGTGTGTGTATGTGTGTGCATGTGTGTGTGTTGGGGAGGCAACATGCGTGCCACAGCACCCCTGTGGAGGTCAGAGGACAACCCCTCTTTCTCCTCCCCTCCCCTGCCATCCCTCCCCTATCCTCCCTCCCCTGTCCTCTGCTTCCCTCCCCTGCCTTCCTTTGTCCTCCCCTCTGGTCCCCTCCTCTGCCCTCTCTCCCCCTCCCCACCCTTTCTTTTTCTCCCCTTTCCTCCCCTGCCTTCACCTCCTCTCCCCTGTCTTCCCCTCCTCCCTCCTCCCTCCTTCCCTTCTTATCTCACCTTTTCATTCTTCCTCCCATTGATTCTGAGATGTGGCCTCTTTAGTGCCTCAGATGCATGCTGCCAGCCAGGGTCTTGGGGTGCTCACAGTGGGCGGGGCAGAGCCCAGTTATTCTGTGATCTCATTTTGATGACCCAGTGATGTCTCCTTTATAGTGGGAAAAGTGTAGCGCTGTCCACCTTTCATCTTCTGAGTGATGTCATTCCTCCAGCCCTGGGGAGTTGGGAAGTGAAGACTCAGGGCAGCCCAGCTTCTGGCTTAGCATCATGTAGGCAGCAGGTGGCAGAAACCATGGGGTCTGGTTTATAATGCTGAGGGCACTAGGTGAGCAGAAGCCAGTATGTATCCCTCCATCCTCAGGGTCACCTGACCTCCCTTGTTCTCCCTGTCTGTACAGCTGTATGTCCTTTTAAGGGGTCTCCAGGCCCTTGCAGAGTAACAGTATGAAGACCTTCAAGCTGGACCCAGAGAAGTCCTTCCAGGGTGGAGACTTGTTCCTGCTGATGGGAGAGGGAAGGACAACTGGCCGAGAGTCCTGGAAGCAGTGTGAAGATCACTCAGGCAACATTCCAAAGGTTTTGGAAGTAAAAACTGCCATCCTTTCTTCTCCAGACGTCCTCTCCAAGCATGGGGCTTTATGATGGGGTGGAGAGACCCCCTCGCCCAGACCAAGACTCCTGGATTCCATCCTCTCTGCCCTGCCCTCCTCCTTGAGTCTCTCAGACCCAGGGTGGTCCCTCTCCTCTGCCTCCTCCTTCAGCAAATCAATTTGAGCAGTGAAAAGAACAAGGCCATTGCAGTTAACACCACTCTGCCTGAGAGTTGCTGGGTCTCCACTATTCATCATTCCTAATTAATTAAAAAGTAATTACTTATGGATCCGACTTTCATTATTTACACCCCCCAGGCTGCGAGGATATTACTTTCCTCTGTCCCTCCGGTTTCCTAAGCTGCACCAGTGCCAATGATTGCTCTGCTAAGTGTGCTGAGGTCCAAGTACATGTGGGTAGCCTTGTCAGGGCATCAGTGGCCACCACAACAGGTCACACAGGCTGTGGGTCACTGTAGAACCTTCTGGGAGCTCAGGAAGGAACTTTGAGGTGGTGAAGATGCCCTGGCTAGCCCTCTTGGGATGGGAGCTTTGTGTATGTGTGTGTATGTGTGCATGCATACACACACACATGCATGCTGATGCCCACAAGCCTGTGTGTGCACACGCATGCCCATGCACTCATAAATGCACATACATGCACATGCATGTAGATACCAGAGGCCAACATCCAAGTGTCATTCCTCTGAAATGCCAGCCATCTTGTTTTGAGACTCCACTTTTCATGGGCCTGGAGTGAACCCTAGGGATTCTCTCTCTCTCTCTCTCTCTCTCTCTCTCTCTCTCTCTCTCTCTCTCTCTCTCTCTCCCTCTATCTCCTTCCCCTGCACTGAGATTGTACTTGCATGCCACCACACCCAACAGTGTTATATAGGATCTGGGGATTGGAGTCAGTCTTATATCTGTTATTCAAGCACTTTTCTGACTGGTCCACCCCCTCCCGCAGCTTCCCATCTGCACCTTACAATCGCCCTCCCAGGCTTCCAGAGCACTTCATACATGATAAGTAAAGCTGGCAGATACAGAGGCAAAGCTAGTCACAGCTGCACAGTGTGCCACTGCTGTGTCCCTGTTCCGCTCCTCATCTTCCCCACCCATGAGTCCTTTCCAATGGCTTTTATGGCCTCAGACTTCCTTGCTCAAGGCTCTGCTTGTGTCCCTTTGGGGTCTATAAGTGGTTCTAGGCTAGTGATGCTCGGGTGCTACCTGCTCTCCCCTCCTCTTGCCCCTGTAGTAAAGTTGCCACCTATAAGGGCACCTGACATCCGGGGCCTCCGCCACTCTTGGGAGTGTGAGCACACTTGGTAAGTGGTTTGCTTCTCTGGGCTTCCTGTCCTCAGCTCTAAGAGCACGCTTTCATCCTCAGAGTGGCTGGCGAGGAATCGATGTTGGCAGACCTTCAGTTAATTGCAGCTATTATTGCCAGAGGAGGGGGCCCGGGGCAGGTCGATGGTTTTCTTACATTGGTGGCCAGTGTGTTTTGAGCAGAGCTGGGGATCCAACCAGGGAAGCACTTGTGGGAAGGGTGGGCTGCTATGAGGTCCCTAGTCCAGGAGGAGTAAACACCCTGAGCAGCAGGCGTTTGGGTTGGGGGTGGGGCAAGACAGCCTCAGGCATTATATTCTGCTCTCATGGAGTCCCACACTGGGGTGCTGGGAAACTGGGTTGGAGTTTGCCGTGTCTCTGATCATCATGGCCACGGGAACTCTCAGAGGGGCAGTCCTGCTGGGCTCTCTTGGTGACATGAGGTAGCAGCTCTCGTGATCAGGGAGGTAGCAGCTGTACCTGCCCCGTCCACAGCGAACTTGTCTTAGCATTCCACTCAGTGTGCATTAGACGTGAGCAAATAGGGCTGATGAGGCTGTGCTGGAACTGGGGAAGGAGAGCCTGGGAAGGAGAGCGAGGAGGAGGCAGGAGGGGATGATGGGAAGAGGAGGGATAAACTGTCAAACCACTCCAGGAAATCTGACAGCTCACACTGTGGTTCCGGGAGGGGCTCTGTGCTCTGAGAAGCAACTCATCCTCCAGAAGGCTGAGTCTGCATATTCAGATGGAGAGAGCAACAGTCATTCTGCCGGGCCAGGGCTCCTCTGCCAACTCCTGTGAAACTTCCCAGGCTTTGCCTCACCTGTCACCCCACAGCAGATGCTTTCTTCCCGTGCTTGTGTAAACGGGGTTCATCTCTCTTCCCATGAGCCTGTGTGGTCTTTGTTCCGTTCCCCAATCACATGGGACAGTGATGTATTGGGGTTTTAATTGCTGTGATCCTCCCATTGCTGGGGAAAGATCAAAATGTCCAGAGCTATTTGGCTCTCAGTATTTCCACTCTCCCGTCCTCGTGGCAGTCTTTGTGTTTACTGTGTCCACTTATCCGGATCGCGGTAGAAGCTGTGAAGACCCCTCTCCCCTCCCCTGACCTCTGGGATAGCCTCAGCTCACTGAGGACAGGATGCCCATGGCCAGAGGGTGGGAAATAACACTGAGACTTTTCAGGGGGAGTTTGTTTGTTTGTTTGTTTGGTTGGTTTTTTTTGGACAACATCTTTGGTAGGAATGAGAAGGTGGGGTCTTCTGAGCTCTGCAGCCATTAAGTATAAGGTGCTCTGTGGGAATGGGGCATGGGATCTGGGGCATGGGGCGTGGGGATGTGGAGTTTGAACTTGGGGACTGTGGGTTCAGGAACCAAGACTTCACACCTCAGCAGAGCCCAAGACTTAACTTAAGACTTGTTCTAGGAAGCTGCTAGATTTCCTGGGGCCAGGATAGCCCATAGTGAGCCCCAGAAGTTTTACTTCGGAAGGATAGCGGTCACCTTCCTGTGACCCTGGCGAGTAAGGGAGCCTGACATGGGACGGAATCGGGTTTTCTTGCTGTTGTCATGGGATGGGGCTTGGACTTGGTTAGAATCCTACTTCAGTGAAATAAAGCCATGCTTCGTTGCTCACACGCTCAAAATGGCAACTGCAGATGTATTTATTGTAGAGCATGGGGAGGGGCAGCGAGAAGACGTCATCAGACCAATGGCTTTGCTGTTTCCGGCTCCTCCCTCTTTCTGGCTCCTCCCTCCATGCGTCATCTCCTCCCATATTGTCTGGTCCATGGGTGTAGTAAAGGGAACAGGCAGGAGTGTGGCAGTTCCCAGTTGTGGTGAAGGGTTTAGGACCCTGCGTTTACATGTGTCCAGCACGCTCAGATCTCCTAACCCTAACCCTAACCAAACCCTAACCCTAACCCTAGCTTTGGTTGTCACCTTGATACAGCCCAGCATTATCTGAGTGAGTCTCAGACAGGCAGTGCCTGGATCAGACTGGCTTGTGGAGCGTTTTCTTGACTGCTAATCGACATAGGAGGGCCCAGTCCACTGTGGCAAGCCTTGGCTGTACAGGAAAGCTAGCTGAGCAAGCCGGAGGGAGGAACCCAGTAAGCAGCTTTCATTCATGGTACCTGTCTCTGTTTCTGCCTCAATTCCTGTCCTGACTTCCCTCAACAGACTGGGACTTGGAAAACTAAGCTGAAATCAACCTTCTCTCCCTGAGCTGCCTTTAGTCATGGTTGTTTACACAGCAACAGAAGGAAAATAGGGTACCTTCCCCAAACCCAAGCCATCTTGAGCTCCCCAGCTGTCCCTTCCAATATTGCTCTAGGATGGCCCTCAGTAAACCTTCCTTAATTCAGGGACTGGACACAGGTTGGGGTAGCCAAGAGCCAGGGTCCCACAGGCTCTTTCTAATGAGTCCCTTTAAACAATCTGGGGTTTAGCATTTGATGTCCCTGCATCCCACGTTTCTCTTACTACTTCGCCTCAGGAAGCCTAGTGTGTTAAGGTTCCTACTAGGTGTGTTCCTCCCAAAGAAAGCTTGCTGTTCCACCCCTCCTACAAACCTGAAAACAGTGTGGTCCCAGGGGGAACAGACTGGACTGTTTTCCCACAGTCCACAGTCCACCTCCCATCTCTTCCTCTCCTGCCTCTTCCCAGCATTCCCTGCCCTCTGTCAATAAAGAAGACGCGTCTAACCTTGAAATGCTTGCAAATTTCCCATGGCTGTGGTCCCCTGAATCCCTCCAATAAGACTCCTTTTGGATCATCTGGTGGAGTACTAACTGGTTTGCACAGCCTGCCTGTCCGCCCCCCCCCCCAACACCACAGCAGCTGGCATGCTAAGAGAAGCCAGGCAGTCTCTGGCAATGAACATGGCGAGATGCAGTTTGGGCAAAGGCAGAGGAGACAGATGTGGGCAGATGTAGTAGTCTGCACTCTCAGAGGAAGGGAAGGACTAGGAATGGGTTGCTATCTGCAAACCCAGAGATGTGGATGGGCATCTCTGCCTGCCCGGCATCTCTGCCTGCCCGGCATCTTTGTGAAGGAAAGGAGATGTACATGTTTTCAAGATTCTTGACGTTTACCAACTTAGGCAGAAGGGGTCAGCGGCCTGCAAATTAGCTGAAGATTGACAGTAACAGGAGAGGAGGGCAGGGTTCATTCTGAATGCATTTAGGAGTCCTCGATTAGCAGTAGCTTGATAAATCACCAGGGTTGAAGGTTTATATGCCAGGTTAATGGAGTGAAGCAGAGGGCTTAGGGCTTCAATAGAAGATATGGTAGAGTCTCACTAGGCTTGTTGATAGACAAAATGTTTATCCCCTTTCCCTAACTCAGGTATTGAAGCCTCCTCACCCCTGGCATGATGGCATTTGGAGAAGAGGCATTCAGGAAGTATATTAGTCACTTTTTCTAGTTCTGTGACAGACAGCAAGGTAAGGAAAAGGAAGGGCTGTTTTTGGCTCACAGTTTGAGAGGACGATCCACCATGGTGAGAAACACATGGTGTTAGGAGCAGGAGACAGATGGTTACATTGTATCCACATTGTATCCACAGTGGGAGGGGGGAGGGGGAAGATGAATGCCGGTGCCCAGTTTGCTTTCTTGTTTTTATTAAGCCCACAGGACTGCATCTCTCACATTCAAGGTAGGTCTTTTCATCTCAGATAAACCTGTCTGGAAATGCCTTTGTAGACATTCCTCCAAGGCATGTCTCCTAGGTGATCCTGACTCCTGTAACTGGACAGTGAAGTCTAACCATCACAGGAAGTGACTAGGGCGTGATGAGGTTATGAGGGTAGAGCTCGTGTGATACGGCTTGTGTTTCAGTAAGGTGACACACCGGGAGATTTGCTTGTCTCTCTGCCATATGAAGACATATTGGGAAAGTAGCTGTTCTAAAGGCAGGAAGAACGCCCTCCAGGAAGCTGCTGACCTTAGCCTCCAGCCTCAGCTTCCCCGCCCTAGCCCCAGCCCCAGCACAGATCCAGCACCAGCCTCAGCTCCGGCCTCAGCTCTGGCTCCAACATTACGGTCTCCAGCGTCTTGTTACACAGCCTGAGTTGACTCTCATACTGTCCCACCCCATCTGTACTAAATAAACACTGTGAGCTGAATTATGTTCCTCAAAACTTGTATTTTGAAATCTTCACCCCTTTGGATCTTACAATGTATTTGGAGATACAGTTTTGACAGGCATAACCCAATTAAGATGAGGTTATTAGGGTGGGCTCTAATACAACAGGACTAGTGTCCTTAGGAGAAGAAACCGGAATGTGACTACATATCAAGGGAAGGTCATGTGAGGACACAGGGAGATGACAGCTCTGTGTAAATTGAGATAGACGCTGGCTCACTGTAGGTAGTGAGAGAAAGACCCACAGTAAATCACGCTAATCGCCGAGGTTATGGTGACAACAGACATTGGGGTTAAAGTGAAAGTTAGGGTTGAAATGGCAAAGCTGGGAATACTGAGGGAGATAAATAGGAGACCGCTACTCTGGGTAGATAGGAGGAAACCCAGAAGCAAGGTCAGCATCCTCAGGTGAGGTGGCGGCCTCCCCACGAAGCCCTGGGGAATGCGCACAAGGTCCAACTGCCTTTTCATGTGTTTGTAATGTAACTCGGGTGAACCCAGCAGGCTCAAGTGTGGGAAGGATGGCTTCTCACAGGAAGCTCCTACCACATGCTTCAGGACAGAGCTCACACTGACCACCCCATAGCCAAGGAGTTAAATGTGAGGTAACCCCTGTTCACATCTTGGAAGCCGTGACAGGAGTTAGCTTCACACTGACACTACAAGCTAGCCACACACGTGTGAGAACAGAGAGAGAGAGCGTAGTTTGATCAGCCACAAACAAGACAACCAAAAGATTGGCCGTGGCAACGCAGACTGAGGCGTGACGGCTAACGGACAGTTGAAGTCAGCAGCTAACAGAGGAAGTCAGAGGTGGACTGAGGAGAGTGTCAGTCATTCTCAGCTGAGTAGACAGCGTGTGCACAGGAGCACGCGCATCTCCCTGGTTGGCCCCTGCCTTTTAGGTATGGATTCCCTAGTGGCTTGGATCAAGCCAGAGAAGGAACCAGTCTCAACAGGAATCATCTTGGTCTGTGTCCAGTTTCGGTCATATGTTCTACAAAAAGCAGTTTTCCCCCTTGGGAACCTTTCCCACACTTGGGAAGCTGTCTCACTTTTTCTTAATTTCTATTCTTAAAGTTTTTTTTAAAGCATTGCTAATCTGAATGCGTGTCCTTGAATTTTATCAGTATTAGTCAGTGAACTCAAGAGCCACTGACCCAAGTTGACTTTAAAAAATATTTATGCAGTGTGTGAGAGAGAGAGACAGAGACAGAGAGAGAGACAGAGACAGAGACAGAGACAGAGAGAGAGAGTTATACCACTGCAAAAGAAAAATAACGGATATCTGGGGCTCTCTGGAAGTATAGCAAGTGCTCTAACCACTGACCACCCCCCTCAAACTGACTTTTGGTGACTGTTGAGTTTCCGGCACCTGAGGTCCCTGAGTCATGCCCATCTGGGCTAAGAAAGGTCCCAGTTATTTAAAAAATGCATCAGACCAAGGAGCGACACCCTAACAGAACATGACCATGCTTCTCCCTGACCCCAGCCTCCAGTCTGCTGATGGGAGCACAGCCCCGTGCCTCCCTGCAGCTGGATAAGTTGACAGACGCCCCTTACCTGCAGTCTCTGTGCAGGAAAGAGTTCCCTGCATGGTGGGCCGTGGTGGGAGGTGTCTCTGGCCCCCACATCTATTTTCATTTTTCTGAAAGGAGCCCCCCCCCATGTGGAACCCTTCCCATCAAAAGCCTGTGAGTCTGCTGAAAGGGCCCATCCTTCCATTTCCTACAACCAGGCTTAGAGAAGCATTTAACCCGGGCTAAGCCAGTGATGAATGGCTCTCACCTGCCGATGCTGAGGTTGGGTCGGGGATGGCATACAACCCAAGATGAGCCGATCAGCACCAACAAGTCCCAAGTCTGGGACCAGCAAGAAGGCTTGGTGGGGAGAGGTGCCTGCTGCCAAGCCTGACGGCCTGAGGAGAGAATCTACCCCTGAGCAGTGCCTTCTGACCTTCTCCCCTTTGCTCTGGCACATGTGCATTCCTCCAAAATTGAATTTTCAAAAAAGCTTTAGAATGTCCCAATTCTGGTCCTTAGACATCGGACGAACTCCTTGTGTAACTAGAACCTGATGCCAGGCTAGCGGGCAACGCTGGCGTCTACCTCTGGCCTCTGTGCTTGCTAGATAAGCATCTCAAGAGCTGAGCTACACCTCTAGCTCCGTCACTACCCTCTCTTGTCCTCCTTCCATTTAAACAGCTTCCTCTGCTCACATGCGTCTCTCTTTGACTTGTCACGTTTAATATATGTTTAATATATGTTAAATATATATACATATACACACATACATATATAATCTAGATCCCACATATTAAAGAAAATGTGACATCTGCCTTCCCATGTCTGCCTTACTTCACTTAACTTGATGATCTCCAGCTCAATCGATTTTCCTGTAAACGACATAATTCCATCTGCAATTTCCCATTATTAACATGAAGAGACAGAGGGATGCGCTCCATCCATTCACAGGTCCCCCACCCCGACCCTACCCTGCTGAGGCTCCTGTAGAAGTTGGGGGAAGAGACAGAGATACAAACACAACGGAACACCTCCCCACAGAGCAAAATAAAGAGCCAAGGCGAGAAGGAAGACGGAGGATTAAATATAGTCATGGAGTGAATCTCGGAACCCAGTGAGGCGGGAGAGAAAGCTGGGGTGCCAGCAGTGTGGGGGTGAGGGTGGAAACGAGGGAGCTTGGCTACCGGGATGAATAGAATCACCATTGATGGTTTTTGAGAGATTCTAAACAGGATTTTTCATTGAATTTCACTTATTCTTGGTTATCAAAGTACAGAGTAGCATTTGCTCGTGACTTTCCATCCCAGGCTGCATGGCTTCTTGCTGGGCCGCAGGAAGAAATGGCTTTGTTTATGTGCCAGGCATGGGGTCCTTCCCATGGTTTCCTCCCAGCAATCCCACCAGGTCTGCAGGATGCTGTCAGGCCAGGTACCCAAGGTTTGCAAAGGACATGGCTAAGGTAGGAGGGCATAATATCTGAGCCCCGCCTCTGTATGTGTGTATGCATGTGCACATATGTGCATGCACGTGCATAGACATGTGGGGTCAGAGGCTAACTAACCTTCAGGTACCACCCTTGACCTTTCACCTTGCTTAAGGCAGGGTCTCTTTCTCGCTGTGTAATCAGGCTAGCTGGATTACCAGCATCCGATAGTCACCTGCCTCTACTATCCACCTCAAACAGGTAAGTGCAAGATTGCAGATGCTCGAGCCACTGGATTGCAGGTTGTACTGGGTTCTGGGACCGGAACTCAGGTCACCATGTTTGTGCAGTAACACTACCCATAGAACCATCTCCCTAGCCTTTTTTTTT
>LR751756.1:0-14351 GCA_902729485.2 Mus minutoides | reverse complement strand
CTCTACTCTGAACTCAATCCGGACTCTCTAGAGGTTCCCCCGTGTACCCTCTGGCCTCAAATCAAGGCCATTCTGGAGTTTGTGAACTCCGTCCCAAATCCGCCTTTGGCAGCAATAGGAGGCGGGGCTGCAGATGTTATTGTTCTCCAGTGGAGATGGGGCATGCCAGGATGCTGTTGTGCAGATGGGTGGGAGTGGAGAGGGAGCCTGGGGGACTGTGAGCCGGATCAACGCAGATGGTGCCAGTCACACGCAATTGCGGCGGCGGCAGACAATTTTGATGAAGCACGATGCAAACCTTCCACAGCCCGGAGCATTTCCGTCGGCTTCTGAGCTCCCCCACCCCTCTCTGTTTCGTCTCACCAGGAGTCGTGGAATCCTTCAGAACCAGGCCCTTGACATGTAGGGGACCTCTGGCTGAGCTCTGCCCATCGTCACACCCAGGACTCCTGTTGAATCTACCTTTGCTTTCTGAGCTTCAACAGCGCCTCCTTCAGGATCCCTTCATTGTCACCTCCATAACCGGAGGGCGACTCTGTACCCTCTGCATAGCTCCTCCCAGTACTTCTCTCCTTTACTGCCAATAGTTACAAACATATCCACAGGGTCTATGCCACTGAGCAGATGGGTGTCTTTCTGTGTTGCTGGGATAAAACACCTGGCAGAACATCGGAGAGGAAGGAGCGGCTTCTTTGGGCTCACAGTGTCCCAAGCCTTAATCTGTTAAGGCCGGAAGGGCATACTTGACAGCCACAAAGCAGAGAGCACGAGCCAGGAAGTAGCTAGGGATAATATCCCCTTTAAGTCCCACACCCAAGTGACTTACTTCCTCCAGCTGGGCCCCACCTCCTGAAGTTCCAGAACCTTCCAAAACAGCACCACTAGCTGCTGTCCAAAATAAGAGCCTGATGGATCACATTTCAAATGTAAACCTTTGCAAGGACACCCTCCTCTTTTCCTTAATTCTGGGTGCACTGGAGACCTCATTTCTGAAAGGTGTTGGGTTTGGGACTGAAAGGGGACACAGACGATTGTCCCTTTGGGTAAGAGATTTATTAGGAGAATGATTAATGCTGTAGACAGCCAGACAGATAGCATGGTATGAACTCTGAGAATTTAGGCCCATGTGTAGAATGGGGGTCCTTTCTTACTAGTTTCAGAAGAGGGAGGTTTTATGTCACGTGATCGATAAGTAGCCTGGTGCTGCTCACTAAGAGGCTGTACCACCCAGAAGGTTGCTGTGATGCGAGGGAGTTCAAATCCATGGCCTCCTGTTCATGGCCTCCTGTTCATGGCCTCCTGTTCTAAGAAAGAGCACAGCCGTGGGTCCAGGCGAAATCATCTCACCAGAAGATTCTAGCCTCCAGCACTGAGGAGTCTCAGGCATTGGATACTCCCAGAAGAATTCCCCAAGTCTCTAGAGTCAAGGATGATGTGTCTCGTCTCAACAGCACACTAGGTCAAGACAGTTCCCCGTGGAAGAGGTTTTATTGGAAGGGAGAGAGAAGGTGGTGGCAGAAAGAGAAGAGGGGAAGAGAGAGTGAGGGAGGGGCATTCTCCTTTTTTATATGGAGAAAGACATAACTCAGGTAAAGGTGGGAGGTGAGCCAAGTGGATGTTGGGAATATGGTGCCTGTTGCCTTGGCAACCAGTCTGCAGGTCGTGCTGTCGCCTATGTGATGTCATAGGTTTGGGAGGTCCTGATAACAACAAAGGCTAGCTTTTTCTGCTACAGGCAGCCCAGATTCCCACAGAATCTGTGCGCTCGTAAAGATTTTCCCCCACTTTGACACAAAAGCAGACATATCTGGGAAGAAGGAATCTCAACTGAGGACTTACCTCTATTAGATTGGCTTGTTGGCACGTCTGTGGAGGCATTTTTCTTTTTGGCACGCCTGTGAGGGTATTTTTTGGATTGATGATACACATGGCAGAGCCAAGTCCATTGAAGATGGGGCCACCCCTGAGCTCGTGGTCCTGGGTAGTATAAAAATATATAGTTGAGCGTGACCCCAGAGCCAGCCAGCAAATAGTGTTCTCAGTCTCTGCTTCAGTTCCTGCCTCTAGGTTCCTGCCTCCAGGTTCCTGCTCTCACTTCCCTCAGTGATGGGCTATAGTGTGGAAGTGTAAGTCAAGTAAACCCTGTCTTTGCAAAGCTGCTTTTGGTCATGGAGTTTATCAGAGCAACAGAGAAACCAAACTGAACACCCCAAGTATAATCAAATGGACATTTTAAGTCACCAAGTTTGGGAGGAGTTTGCTTCCCAGCAGTGGTAAGGGACTTCATCTACATTTGTATCCCCTTGGATGGTGACATACAGACACTTTAGAATCTTCCTGACCCATCTCCCTCTAAGGAATAGTGGATGTCAGGGAGAGTAGACCTCAGTGGGGAGTCATCACAGGATGGCCAGCTAAGAACACAGAATGCCAAGTTTAATTGGAATTTCAGACAATGAATAATTTTCATTAGTGTGTCCCATTGGGATATACTTATGTTAAACAAGATACTTGTCTTAGAAATCCAGATTTTTTTTTTTGAGATGCTCATTTTGATTTGCAACTTGTAGAAAAAGTTCTGTGTCCAGCCAGGTAGGCTAGATTGCTCTGTCTAAATGGCCACAGCCAGTATTCTTGCGTAGCACTGAATTTCTTTATTGCTGAGACAAAATAATGGAGAGGTGGCATGCAGGGGCAAGGGTCGAGGGGATACGATCCATCCATCAGGTGCCTGGTAAAGAATGGCACTCGTGATAGGAGCTTGTGGCAACTGACATGACACTACACAATGCTGACCAGGAATCAGGATGGTTGGCCTGGAATCCAGCTGGCCATATTCATGGGCTTCTATGGGTCTGCTTCTATGGGCCCGTGTCTGCCTGCTAGGCCACTTATTAAAAAGCGTCCAACCTCCCCAAATGGCTCCATCATCTGGGAACTGGGTTCAAGCACATGTGCACAAATTGTAGCACCCCCAGTGTCTTAGTCAGGGTTGTTTTGTTTTTAAAAGATTTACTTATTTATTATATATACAGCTTTCTGCCTGCATAGTTCCAGAAGAGGGCACTAGATCTCATAATAAATGGTTACAGGCCACCATGTGGTTGCTAGAATTGAACTCAGGACCTCTGAAAGAGCAGAAGTGCTCTTAACCTCTGAGCTATCTCTCCAGTCCTTAGTTAGGGTTTTATTGCTGTGAAGAGACACCATGACCACAGTGACTGTTATAAAGGCATGCATTTAATCGGGGCTGGCTTGTGGTTTCAGAGGTTTAGTCCTTTATCATTATGGTGAGAAGCCTGGCAGTGTGCAAGCAGGCATGGTATGGATAGAGAAGGAGCTGAGAGTTCTACATCCACATCTGCAGGCAGCAGAAAGAGACTGCGAGCCATACTGGGCATAGCTTGAGCATAGGAGACCTCAAAGCCCACCCCTACAGAGATAGACTTCCTCCAATGAGGCCACACCCACTCTGATGAGGCCACACCTCCTAACAGCTCCCATGGGCCTATGGGGAGCGTTCTCTTTCAAAGCACCACACCTAGTAAGGTTGTCTACAAACTGCAGGACTGTGATATACTGAGGTGGGGCGTGGCTCCTCCTTCCTCCTTCAGGCCATACCCTCTGCTGAAGAAGCCAGTCCTTTGTCTGAAGGCAGTGGAGCTGGTTCCAGTGGGCATCAGGAGCTATCAGCCTTTGTCTACACTTGGGACATAGATGCTCAGATTGCAGGCTGCAGGGTGCAGTGAAGGCCATGTCTAGAGATCACCAAAGATATCAGATATTCAAGTTGTCTGTAGGGGTCTCCACGGTGCCTGCAGCCATGAGCCGAAGCTAGCTTAGCCTGAGGTCCGGCTGCTTCTACTGTCTTTGGAGAAAGGCAGAGATGCTCATCTGGACCTTCACCTCTTCATTCTCTCCATCAGATTGGCTTTGGAGCCTGTCTCTGGGCCTGGAGCCCGTCTTTTCTGAGACACCTGATTTCCTTGGCTCTTGTCTGATGCAGTGGGGCGAGAGAGGCTCTTTTCCTTTTCCAGTCAGCCAGCCCTTTCTTCTATGATTCGGGCTCATTATCCGGTAATGAAACCCAGCTTATTCTCAATTTCAGAGTCTTCTAAATAACCATGGCTGGAAGAGTCTCCAGCCTCGCCCTCCATCCCATAGTCCTTGCATTTTGCTTCTTAGTCCCAGCTCATTAGCTTGGCAATTACTATGAGCTGTCTGTCTCTCCCTCACCCTGCACACCCTACTCTGGGGTTGGTCCCAGGAACTGAAGGAGGAGGAAGAGGGAAAGGAGGAAGAGGGAGAGGGGACAAGGGGGAAGAGGAGGAGGAGGAAAAGGAGGAGGAGGAAGGGGGAGGGAGGAGGAGGAGGAAAATGAGGAGGAGGGAGGGGGAGGAGGGGGAAAAGGAGGAGGAGGGAGAGGGAGAGGGAGGAGAAGGAAGAGGGGAAGGAGGAGGGAAAGGAGAAGGAGAAGGAGGAGGAGGAGAAGGAGGAGGAGGAGGAGGAAGAGGAGGAGGAGGAGGAGGAGGAGGGAAGGAGGGCTAGCCAGAAGAGTGTGGCTAGGCATTCCTGTTAGCACCCTCATGAGCAGCATAAAGGTATGGGCAATTCCTTCCTTCCTTCCTTCCTTCCTTCCTTCCTTCCTTCCTTCCTTCCTTCCTTCCTTCCTTCCTTCCTTCNTGGGGAAATGGGTCGGGTGGACAGAGGGACGGTGTTGGTGGGGAAATGGGTCGGGTGGACAGAGGGACGGTGTTGGTGGGGAAATGGGTCGGGTGGACAGATAGTCAGAGCTACTTTGGACTGAGGGGTCGGTCCTAAGATTGCAAAACTTGGGTATTGTTTTTTGTTTTTCCTCCTTTCCTTCCCTCCCACCTTCCCCCCTCCCTTCTTTTTTCTTCTACCCTCCCTTCTCTCCTCTCTCCTTCCTTCTTTTCCTTACTTTTTTCTTTTTTCTCTCTTCTCTTTTTCCCTCCCTTCTTCTCTTTCTGTTTCTGTTCTCTTTCTCCTGCTTCCCTTGGTTGCTCCTCTCTCTCTCTCTCTCTCTCTCTCTCTCTCTCTCTCTCTCTCCTTTTGGTGCTACCATAGGCTTTATTTTACCCAGTAAATTTGGTTTTGGGGGTGTGATTTGGGGAGTAAGCTCTGGCTTGCCCTCACTACTTCACAGTCTCTCATGGCGTCCTGTCAGTTCAGCTCAGGCTCCTCAGAGCTGGGCAGTCCTGTTCCTCTTGGCCTCCTGGGAGACTGCATCCCAGGAGCCAATCATTCCAGGAGGAGAAGAAGACTTTCCCCTCCCCCGTAGGCTCTTGCTCCTGGCACTCTGCCAGCCCCTCCCTCCTCCCCGTCCCTCTGTCACTCTATCACTGGAGGGAGGCCGCCTCCAGAGTTTAGGAAACAATCGCTGTGGCTGTGTGTGATCTGCCACCCTCTCTTCCTGCCAGTACAAATCATTTGGCAGCACAAACACCGTTGTTCATGATTGTTCACAAACTCCTTCCCATCAAGTGAAATTTCTTTATTTATTTACTTATGTTTTTTTTTTCTGAAAAAAAAAAAAGAAAAAAAGAAACAACATATCAGAGTGTTCTATGTCTTTCTTCTGTCTGAAGAATTTCAGGATGTTTGATAAGAAGCTCTGACAGCTGGTAAGCCGAGGCAGCTTTCAGTGAGGTCTAGTACATCTATCCCCTCTCAGATCAGGAGGCGGTTGAGGGTGGGCATCGGAGGGAGGGCTTGCCCCCTCCTATGCTGCTGCCATGGGCTGCATGCAAAGCTGGGCTCAGCTAAGCTCACTCGAGTGGAGTTGAAACGGATCCAACACTTCGCCATCTGGCCCTGGTTGTAAACATGTGTATACAAAGTGAGTGTCACTTGAGCTAATTCTCCAGGGCGGCTGCTTTGTGCTTTCCTCTGCTAGAGTTAGGGAAGTGGAGTGGTGGCCCCCGAGGACCCCAGGGTGTGCAGGTGGTTATCTGTACTAGCCAGTACAAATCGGGATTAGCATCCCATTACAAAGTTCTGGATGTCAGCCAGACTTCACGGACCCGTCTTGGAGCTGCTGGCAACCTCAGTCCAGCTGTGTGCCCATCACTGTTCCCTAAGTGGGCAATCCTCTCCAGACTCCTCCATGTTAGGGGAGATACTTGAGACGTTATTGGGAGGCTTTGGGGTTTGGGGTTCAAGGGAGAGACTGAGGCAGGTTGTCATATGAGTGTAAGAGCTTTATTAGAATTGCAAATAACACCATAGAGCATTGGCTCTCAACCTTCCTAACGCTTTGACCTTTAATACAGTCCCCCGTGTGGTGGTGACCCCCAGCCATAAGATTACTCTCGTTACTGCCTCACAACTGTAATTTTGCTGCTGCTATGAATAGCAATGTGAATGCTTTTGGTGATGGAGGCTTGCCAAAGGGGTCATGACCCACAGGTTTAGACGCACTGTCATAGACAGGTAGACAGGACAGACAGACATCAGCCTGGCAGAAGCTCTTAGGAGCTCCCAGGCTCAGGAGGCATCTCCAGGGGCTCCTTCTTATGGAGAGTGGAGGTTTCATGTCATGTGGTTGGTTTGTGATCCACAGCAGGAGCCTACAGTCGTGTTATATCCCCAATTCCTGGGTGGTAGGACGAAGGGAGGGAATTCTAGGGGAGCAATGTGTGACTCTGACTATGTAGGTGAGGAGGAAGACATGTAGTTAAGAGGGGTCCATTATAGAGGTGGGGACACGTGTCACCACCTGCAGCCTGATGTCTAGGAGTCTGCCTATGAACTTGTGCTCTATAAACTCCCCTATGGGAGGTGAGACCGGCGTTCACGATTCTCCTGGGAATGGGCATCTGGGGAATTGGTTACAGGCTTGAAGACTCACTGACTTACCCTTCCTTGTCGCAGGCGCCCATGGCTTCATCAGCCAGTAGCGTTAAGCCTCACAGTTACCATTGAATTAAAGGAAGCCAGCAGCAGCTTTGTGTCTGGCCAGCTGCCTTTCTGCCCTCTTTAGTGTCTATTTCCCTGGCTTTGGAAGACCTTACGTACACCGTCCTAAGCCTTGGTTTACCCTCTTTTGAATGGACTCATCAGTCTTGATGATGATCCAGTGTGGCCCCTCCCTGGCCCCCATTCGAGGAGAAGCATGTTACAGGGTGACCGCAACACCACTCTTGGGACAGACAAAGGCTGCAGAGTGCCTAGTTCATCTAAGGGGGGTGGTGGGATAGCCTTGGTGGTAAACTGGGACACACTCAGACATTCTGTGTGCCTGCCTTTTCTGTATCTCAGCTTTGTTCTTCCTGCACCTGGAGCCTGTTTTAGGTTTTGCTAGGTTTCACTTGGCTCTTGAAACTTCACTCCAGGATGGAGCTTTTCCCCAGCAGAGCAGGGAAACCAGGCCTACCTGTCTAAGTCCGGTGGGCTCTTGTCCTTTCTTTGCTTGGCTTCCTGTCCCCTCAATCATCACATCCCCTCAATTCCTTCCTCCTTCACTCCTCAAAAACAGCAGATTTAATTTTCTATCCGTGCGAAGGAGATTTTTTTTCCCCTAGCAGCCCCAGGGACACACAAAGAGGGAGGAAGCTAATTAGCTGCAGCCTTATTCCTCAACAGGAAAAGCAGAAATCAGCAGGGGATGAGAGGCCCCTTGCACCACACTTTAAGGTTCTAAGGTCCAGGAGGCTGCATTGCTGCCTGCTACTCCAGGAACCAACCAGGGACCACAGGCAGCCTGAGTTCTCTCTTGGCCAGTGCCTAGGGTATCTAGTATGCAGGCAGGACCCTGGTGCAACCATCTAGGCAACGGCACAGGTAGGGTTGTGCCAGAACAACCCATTACAGCTGGCATCCTGCAAGAGGTCACGAGTGGAAGTCAGAGAGATGGGTTCCATTGGAGCAAGGTCCTTCTTACCTCTCAGGGCCAGGAACTGAGATGCTTTGAGGAAGGAAACAGGGAGGAGACAGAGCCGAGACTCCCAAGAAAAGGAGTAGATGCCCAGTGACTCAGACATAGGGAACCAACGTGACGCCATTCCATTGTGTGACACCTCCCCACACCAGACACCTAATTAACACTGGACAGAAAGCAGCAAGAAAAGCCCTTAATCCAGATTCTATTTGCCTTGCTAATGTAGGTGTGTATGAGTGTGTATGCGCCTTTTTCCTGCTGGGTGAATGTTTATAAAATCTTAATTAGGTTGTGCATGTTGGAACAGAAATGGAAGTACGTCTCCCCAACCCCCTGTAATGGTCTCACTTCCCCAGGGGACATTAAAGCTTCATACACACTATTCTGTGAGTAGGGAGAAAGCCTAATGGCCTCTGATGATGGGCCTGTGGGAGGGGGGGATGAGGTTCAGCTCAATCACAGATGGATGGCTGATAGCTTACTTTCTTCTCCTTTCTTTCTTTTTTTTTTCTTTTTAAAATCCAAACCTCAAATTGGACTCAGAGCAGCTATTTATAACCTGTCAGGAGAGGCTGGCATTTGACTATCAAACTCATATTGAATCAATTTTTAATAACCTTTAATGTGACAGGTCAGAAGGGGCAGAGGGAATGTTCAGATTGGCACACGTACTAGGAGATCATGTACCTGTTGAAACGAAGCGAGCCAAAGGGACCCCGAGTACACTGTGCCAGGGAGAGCCCCCTTGGATCCTTCCTGCCTCTCTATCTCTGCCCACGGTTTGAGCCCCACTCCTTAGACCAAGGTACCCACAATGCCATCTGTCTCCAGCTCATGTTCTGGGAAGGGCAAGGACAGATCTGCAAGAGACAGAACTGGTGAGCTGAGGCTTCCGTCGGCTTTGATGACATCCTTGTGGAATTCAGCCCGCTGTTTCTCAGGAGTGGAGGAGTCTGAACGCATGCTCTGAGCATTTTCAAGAGGGTTAGTTGAGTTCCTGCCTTACCTTTGAGGACAGAATTCAGATGTAGTGGATGATGTGAGCAGAAACTGGGCTGATAGGGCAGGGACCCAAAGAAGGATGTGCGGATATGAGGACCCAAAGAAGGAAGGATGACTGAGGCTCAGGACACCTCGTGGTCGGCAGACCGGACAGACTAGCTCATCACCTTCCCCAGGTCTTACCCTAGTTTCTGCTATGTCCCTCAAAAAGCCCCAGACAGGTAGCTTGAAGGAAGTTCATTTCCTGAGACCCATGATACTCCATTGGAGCCCTGCCTTGTCTCTCTTAAGCTTCCATCTATGGGTATATAGCATATGCCCGCCTCTCTAAAACTCATGCTCTTTGGTATATGAGTGGTATAAGGATTTCATTACTTATGTGTCCATGTATGAGTGTATATGTGGGCACGCAGATACCCAAGGAGGTCAGAATGTCATATGTAACTTCACATCCTCTGAAGTTACAGGCAGTTGTGAAACACCTTACATGGATAGCACTAGGAACTGAACCCAAGTCCCCTGCAAGAGCAGCAAGCACTTGTAACTGCTGAGCCGTCTCTCCAGCTCCTGGGAATTTTATTCTTCCAATTCTGGAGACACCCCCCCCCCCAAAACCACTGGTTGGGAGCAACTTTGGTGTCTGTTGAGTTTCTGGAGAACAAGTCTAATTGAGGCTAAAAGAAGACCCCCATTAGACTCAAAGGCACCCCAGATTTCTGATATCACAACAACCAGTCAAAATGGCCTCAGAGTCACACCTGTCCACTCATCATTCCTTCCTCAGGGTTTAAGTTAACCACTCAGACCTCTCTGAACCTGCAGCTAGTGGCACTCACTGAGAGCCTCTGTCACATAGCTGGGGTGTCATCCTCAAGGTAAGGGGTGCCAACGCTTTCCAGCCCTTCCTGTCTCACAGTCAGTCAGCATGCTCTCCCCAGGGACAGTCCTCAAATGCGTCCAATTTGTACTGATGTCTGTGGGAATGAAGAATAAGATTGTTGCCGGAGGTTCTGTGCATCTCTACATCTCCTGGGTGAGGCCGAGGAACAGAGGGCACATTTTGAGTATGTGGGGTCAACAGTTGAGAGTAGAGATCTTGGAACTACAGCTCTGGATATCATCACCCAGAGGGATTGTGAGACCCTAGATTGTCGTTCCTTCCGCAGGGCTCCTGACGTGAGGCTCTCTTTCCTGGTGAGACGTAAACAGAATCTACCCCTCTTCACAAGGTCCTAGTGTTGAACCCAAGAACTGTTCCGCCATACTTTGGTCCTAGGAAACCAACAAGTTTGTTAAGTTTACTTAATAAATAAACATGGGTGAGGGATTATGGGTAGGACCACTGGGGATCCCAAAGTAGCCACACTGGAACGTCTGCATCTAGCCTGGATAATCGCCCCCCCCCCCACGCCTGCGTAGATAAACCCCCTTTCAGTTAACATATATAGCCTACATGTTTTGATGCCTTCCACCTTTCCGGATCTCAAGTCCACGAGCATTTAAGGCGGAATTGCGTACAAATGGCTGGGAGGAGCCTCTGGACTTTCTCAGGTTGAGGGCCAGTGACTCTCTCCGCATCCTTTTCCTATGAGGGAATGTCAGCACATTACAGGCCCAACCACGATTGACTCTTGCAAGCAGGAGCAGCCCATTTGAGAAAGACCGCAGCTGTGTTGCTTGGAGGACAATGTCTGACTTGGCAGGTGTGGGTGGGGTGGGAAGGGACCTTGCAGGGAGCACATGCTTGCAGGTGCTAATGCCTACCTGGAGGTGGCGCCTTGAGGATGACTAGTCCACAAGGACTTTTGAAGATGCTTTGAGTAGGACACAGGAAGAAGGTCAGATAAGCAGGACTGGCTGCAACAGAGCCTCTTGGCATGCAAGGGCTCTAGGCGTGCAAAGCAGGAGGAATTGAAGCTGAGCTTGGAAGACCTGGATCAGATGCAGATTCCTGGAGAGCAAGGGGTGCCCCAGGTGGGGGACCTTTCTGGATAAGGCCTTGTCTTAGAGTTTCTACTGTTGTGATAAAACACTGACCAAAAGCAAATTGGGGATGGAGTAGGCTTATCTCAGCTTAGAGCTGTCAGGCCACACTCTGTTGCTGAGGAAAGTCAGGAGAGGGCAGAAACCTATTGATGTAGAGGCCATGGTGTGTGTGTGTGTGTGTGTGTGTGTGTGTGTGTGTGTGTGTGTGTGTATAAATGTGTAAGTACGTGTGTAAGTGCATGTGTCTGTGTGTCTGTGTGTGTATGTGTGTATCTGTATGTGTATGTGTGTGTGTGTCTGTGTGTGCATTCACATGTGTGTATATATGTGTATGCACATGTGTGTGTGTATGTTTGTGAATGTGTATGTGTATGTGTGATGATTGCTGGCTTTCTCCTAATGGCTTATTCAACCTGCTTTGTTACAGTACTGAGGGCCACCAACCACGGGTGACACCACTCTCAGTGAGCTGGGCCCTCCCGCCTCAATCATCCATCAAGGCCCTGCACCATAGGCTTGCCCACAGGCCAGTCTTGGGGGGTCATTTTCTCAGTTGGGGTTTCTGCTTCCAAAATGCCTCTAGCTTGTGTCAAATTGAAATAAAAACTAGACTTCCCAGGCTGCCAAAGTTGACAAAGACAAGAATAGTGAGATCAAACTGTCTTCTTCCCAGTCCTTCCTCCCCTTGGAGGATGACAAAGGGGAGGGATGCCCATCCTCTGCCAGAAAAGAATGCATACTCTCACAATACCGGGGAAGCCTCTGCAGAGGCCTCATTTAATTGGCTTGAGGTGGGGCTCAGACGGTAGCTTTCTTCTTTCTCTTTAGGCAGTGCCGAGGGCTGAGCCTAGGCCCACATGCAAACTGGGCAAGCACTCTGCCCACTCTCTCAGCCACACTCTCAGCCCTCCACTTTTTGAGATAACTCTTTGATTCCTAACTGGCCTTTTTGTGCCTCAGTCTCCCAAGTGTGGGGATGCCAGATGTCCCACCATGCTCCCCCCTCCCCAATGAAGCGCCTCCCAAGAGGGTTGAGCATCACCGACCTCCACTCAAACATATCAGCATTCTCCCATTGACAATGGGAAGCTGGGTGAAGGACTGGCCTTGCCCTTACTCCTCATACCCCCAGTACACTGAGAATCTGAGCTGGTAGCTATGCACACCCCCAGTACACTGAGACTCTGAGCTGGTAGCTATGCACACACTCCATTCGAGAGCAGGGCGACCTACTTTCTCTGCCTGTGGCACGCGGGGCCTCTTGGGATGGAGGGGCAGATGGAAATGCCAGAGTGTCTGTGTTGATGCTGCGTTTGGGTGTCACCCAAGCTCTTGTTTCCCTGTCAGATTCCGGATGTGGCATTTAGATAGTAAACTGCTGCCACCAGACATTTACTGGGGAGATCAAAGTATCCGGGCAGCATCCAGAGACATCCTGGGCTTTGGTTGCCAAGAGCTGGCAGTGCTGGGCGTGGGGCAGCACTAGGCTGACACAGGCACTGTTTGGGCTTGAAGACAGACTGTGGGGGGGGAGGGGTGGGAGATGAGATGCACGTGGGGGAATCCAAATTCCCTAGGCGGCCTCTGTCAGCTAGGTACTGCCTCTCCCTGCTACAGAGGACATTTTGGTACAGGCCTGTGTATGCCCAAGCTTACTCCTGGTATCTTTGACTGATAGTGGCTGCTTCTGGCGCCATCTCTCCAGGTCTTTCAGTGTACAGTGAGTCACGGCAGAGGGCAGGTGTTGTAGAAAGTGGCCTTTATCAAGCAAAACAGAAGCACCTTTCTCAGATCAGCTGCACCTGCCAAAGGTCATCATGGCCTGGCTTGTTGACTCTTGGCATTCCTTCAGGAAGGAGGGGTTGAGAAGGGTCACTGGGTCCTCCCCTAAGACACTAGCTGCACCTTTCAGGCATTTACATGTAATTCTACCTTAATTCCACATAGCCTCAGGATCCAGGGAGGTGCAGGATATATAGACTCGTGGAGATTAATTGAGAAAGACTCCATTTACACAGATAGCTATGGGGGAAGCCATTGCCCATGCTGGGTGAAGACTTTCCAGTGTGGTTGGTTTTTTTTTGGGGGGGGGGGTTCTCATGTTTCAGCCAGTAGCTCCTCTCCCATACTCTGTAAGTAAGCCCAATAAAGTCATTGGTTCCCCAGGGGAAACTGGTCAAATCATATTTGGTTTGGCACAGAAGATTTATGAGGAGGGCTTAGATACTGTGTAAGTCTCCCCAGGGAAGGAATTCTCACAACAGGATGGTCAGCCCTAGATTCACCTCACCCCACTCCTCTGTGGAGCACACACATAGCTGGGTCCAAGGACTCAGGACCCGGCTCTTCTTCTGCCCTTTAAGGAAAATCAGAGAGAGGCTGGGTCTCCTCTTTAATGTGGCCCAGGTGTGTGTGTGGTGGGGAACTGGACCACCACCTAGCTTTCTGACTTAGGTCATGCGTATCCTCAGTTGTCCCTGATGTGTCTACTGGAGCTAGTGATCTACAGGGCGGGACTAGGGAGAGATAATCCCACAAGGTGCATTGGCCTTGGGCACAAACCCAAGCCCAGGTATCCTTCTGGGAACTGTCCCTACTCCCTGCAAGTCCTCAGCAGCTGCCCAATGTCACCAGTGTTCACTAACATTTCTTACACACAGCAAAGAACATCGTGTCTCTCCGCACAAGCTCTCAAGAATGTCAATTATTTAGTGTGTCCCCCTAACTCCACCCCAGGAGGGGGCTGTTATTAACATCTCTCTGGTTGGATTTTTGGAGAGAATAGTTTGTCTCATTTTGAGAAGGGTGTTTGAGAGTTGTCTCCCCTCTGCCCCCATACACACATGGTCCATTGGAGCTCAGGGTTCTCAGGGTTCGGCCAAGGCCACGTCCTCCCAGCCTCCAGTTCTTCCCACTGTGAAGGAGAAAATGAGGAGTCTTCTTATGCCCTCAGTACCTACCCAGGTCATGAACTTGAGAGGCCCTGGTCATTCCCCGAGGACTCCTGTACCCTGGATGTTTGGTGCTAGACAGTTTGTTGTATTTCTGGCTTTCTGAGCTGAGAGAGGTAGGGGTAGAGGGGTGATGTTATAAAGAAGGCTGTCTTGAGTGCATGTGGAGAGGCCTGGGTAGGACTGGAGGGTGGAGAGTGGTGTGGAAGACGGGGAGATGTCTTTACAGCAAACGGGCAGGTGTACCCACAGCTATCTGCATCCTTCCAGTTTGACCCTAGGAGTCCACAGGTATGCCTGTGACTGTGTCCTCAACAGGCTGGGACCAGACACACTGGACTCAAAACAGGCTGGGACCAGACACACTGGACTCAAAACAGGCTGGGACCAGACACACTGGACTCAAAACAGGCTGGGACCAGACACACTGGACTCAAAACAGGCTGGGACCAGACACACTGGACTCAAAACAGGCTGGGACCAGACACACTGGACTCAAAACAGGCTGGGAC